>JAQIVZ010000574.1:0-59118 GCA_034700945.1 Arrhopalites spinosus | reverse complement strand
TCAGATTTTATGGCCGCCAGGGGTCAGAGATACAGGTCATTTCTCAAAGTGCCTTCCAGAGGTCAAGTTAGAGGTCAAATATTTTTTCGTCCGGACAAAAGTTGTCACAGGCATTGTCATCTATCATCCTGCCAAGTTTTGTTGAAATGGAACGATTGGAAGAGTCAGGATCCACGGTGACCTCGTTTACCGGAAGCCAAGATGTTCAAGTGGATCCTGACCGTTCCTCTCGTTCGATCTTCACGAAACTTGGCAGGATAATGGACAGGGATGTCCCAAACACATTCTGTGCAGTCAAAAGAGTGTGTGACCTGTAGCTTGACCTCTGGAGGTCACTTTGCAAAATGGCTTGTATCTCTGACCCCTGTCAGCCGAAAAATCTGAAAAAATTCAGAGGCAATGTGGAAATGATGGGGATCAATATTGTTTTGGTGGTCATAGCAAAAAAGTGACCGGGTTGACCTCTGGAGGTACGGACGTGACCACTGATGATGTCATGACCATAGAGGTCGAAGGTCAGGGGATATGGCCATGACACTTTGTCAAAAACGTTTCCATGTCATGACAAAAAGGTGACTTTTTATCCGGACTCAATCGTCCAGATAGAACCGGAGATATTCATGTCTAAAGTGAAGGGTCCCACAATGGCGGCTAGAGCTGAAAAAAATCTTGAAACCCGCCGGGCGAGTCTGTTTAGGGTTAAATTTTTATGTGATGTGACCTCTAGACGTAGTTTTTGATGGAGAACAACATATCCAAAAATGAGAAAGATGCACGTTCACTTTTTTTGGAAGGTTAGCTTCAAAAATTGTTCTTTCCATTGATAGTCTATAAACTAGAGGTCTTGAGAAATTTGAACCTGAATCTGGACATTTGTTTGAATTAAAATGAATTTTTTAGCTTGAAAACTACAAGTTTCATATACAAATGCTAAGAAGTCAATGAAGGAGTGAACGAAGGATGGCCAGGATTGTGCGCGGGAAGAAAAGAATTGTTCATATTTTGTGCGAAAATGAAAATATTATTTGTAAATTGTAGCATAGATGAAACGTGAAATATTACGATTGCTATAAACAAAGGGCACCGTACCGTCATACAATCAATTATCTGCAACTTTCACTTGATATGGTAAGGCAAGGGCACACTTGTGTATTTTATTTGGAAAATTGAAAACAATTACAACAGGTGGTCCTCAATTAACATTAGCTAACGAAATATTGTGTATAAAGTATAACCGTCTGGAATATTAAACTTTAAAAATTCATTTACTACGCCAAACTGTCTCATTAACAGAAAGAATATTATACATATCATAATCAGCTTAGGCAATATTTTGTTTCAGAAAGTCAAGATGAATATGTACATAAAAACAGATGAAAAGATTGAAATCTACATATTGTTCAAAAAAAATATATCGACGACAATCTAAAATGTACTTGCTTTATATTTTGTAAAAGCAAAATGAAGCAAAAATGATTCCTAAAAATGTACCACTTGTATAAAACAGTAATCGTACTCAACGGAATAAAAAAAAGAAGGTACAAAATGATGTTCAACTGTACCAAATTATTATAATTCCCACAAATTCTATTAACTTGTGGATTTGTAATAATACTTCTTTCATCACTGTTCAAGTGGATTAGGATTGGTACATGACAGTGGAGGGATTGAAAGCTTTAACAAGATGACGGAAATTTGGATCATTAACATCAATCTCTTGAACTTCATATGATGCAGGTTCTTGAATTATAATATTGCTCATATTTTGACTGGTAAGCTGGGCTAAGGTCTGGTCATCAACCTCAATTATTTCAATGGCATTATTTGAATCAGCTTCATCTTTCAAAACTTCCAAAACTTGAATGGGATTATTTGGATCTGCCTCTCCAATCAATTCATATTCTTGTCCCTCTGCTAAAGTAAAGTCCCCACTGCTATTTTGAAAAATCACGTTCCCCACATCATGTCCTCCCAAAACAAATTGCTCCACCACTTGCATTTCATCTAAAAGTAAAGGAAACATCTTAATCAATTCACATACACAAATACGAAGAATAAATTTTAATTTTTATGCAACAATAGATTATTTGGTAACTGAATTATTAAGATTTGCTCACTTTGAGACAAGGACCCACTTGCTCCAGAACCTGAATAGTTTTGATCTGAACCTCGAACCTTTACAAAAAAAATAGGTATTGTGTAATAGTATCACAAAATAACAACTGAATTAAAAAAATTAAAACCTTGTAAGCCGCCTTGTGTCCTGATCCAGACATGACATTTATAGTCATCATTTCATTTTGATCACCATACGATTTGCCCAGACGAATATACTCGGAAGCAGATGTGGTTGAAATGCCAGGGTCTGACTTGATAAATTGTTGAAAGTGTTGCATTTGTCTTCCCTCCATTCCATCAGCACTTCCACTTGAATCAGACTGAAATGGATACTCTTTAGCATCTGATGGAATCATTCTTCTCAATTTTTTTCTTTCTCTTTGAGCATCAATTGAGGATGCCTCTACCAAGTCTGTGAGGACGCTGTAGAGTAACTTGGCAAATTTACTCTTGACATTTTTGACCTGAGGCCTATGCAAATAAAAAATTAAAAAGTACAGAATATTATCATATTATTTACAAATAATGCACAAGTACAGAAGACTCAAATACTCCATTAAAAATTCTCATCGGTATGGCTTACCGGTTAAATTTGGAGAGTAAGAGATTTGTCTCCTTAACATTCCTACGATGAATAGTGTTTCGAAGTCTATTACAGTTGGGACACAATGGACCAACAACGCCATAGTCGATAACTACCGGGCATTCGGGAGCATAATAAATTTCCCCACGAAGTACACAGTGTGGAAAATAAATTTTATCTGTGGTTCCAAAATTCTTGATCCCTGCACAAATTTTGGCCGTTGCAACCTTGTGAATCAACTGAACCACCTCAGCAGGATTCTTTACATTTCCAGTAGTAGAAAAGATTCTAGTCATATCAGCTCCTTCTATGAAAACTTTTGCAGACATGTCCTCATACACCTTCAAAAAAAAGAGTTAACAGATATTGTACATACATGTAAATAATTAATACATGAGAATAGGGCTACAATGAATAAACATAACACACATGACTTGTGAATAGAGTAAATACATAATGTTAGATCTATGAATACCTGGACACATCGTTTCAGTCGTATATTGCCACTGCAAGCTACATCCACTTCAGAAGCTGCCATAACCTTCATCTTCTTGGTAGGATCCCACAACACTCCACCAAAGCTCCAGCGTTCAGACACAACACACGAATCCTTTGTCTTTTGATAAAATCGCTCAAAAGATCTATCATCTTTGTCCTTGTCAGCTAATGAAGATTTTCTCTCAGGTATTACCCTTTTTTCTGAGAAAATTCTCTTGTCAGAGTCAATACTTTTAAGACTTGGTGGTCGTCCTCGTTTGGCAGGAGTAGGACTTGGATTAGGTACGTAGTCTTCATCATCATCATCAGCTGTCCGTGTCTTCTTTAATATCCCTCGTAACTCGGGTTTCTTTTTTTGTGGTTCTGTGGAAGCTGTAGTAATGTTGACCATGAGTAATATTTACGACATGTACTATTTAAGTGTACAACTAGGGACTCAAGAATATAAACTATTTACCTTTGCTTGACTCTGGGAGTTCTGCCATGTCAGAAGACTCGTCTTCAACAGTTGTTTGCTGCTCATCCGTAGTTTCCGTTGCAATCTCAAGTTCATCATCTTTTGAGGTGGAAGATTTGTCTGTGTTTGCACTTGGTTTAGAAATCTTCACTACATTCTCCTCGTCATCATCGTCTTCAGCAGCATCATCCACATTAATTACTTTGGTCACTACTGCAGAATCTAAAATACATAGTAAATAATATTTACTAAATATATATTTTAAAAAAGAATTTTGATTTAATACTGGACCAAATATAGACCAAATGCATACTTTTACACACAATTTTAGCAAGATATATTACCTGATGTTGACTTGTCCAAAGTATCATCTTCCTCGATAAATGTATCCATACTCTCATCATTATCCTCACTGTCTCCATCATCATCAAGTTCAGTTGGCTCTTCTTTGATGGACAGAGAGGATGGTCGGCCTCTGCTACTTCTGACCCCACTGGTACCAGGAACCGGGCTTTTACTTGTGGATTTAGTCATTGGTGGTCGTCCTCTTCCTCTTTTCACAGCAACAATTGTTGGTGAATCGTCCTTTTCTTTCTTAATATCTTTTTTCAGGATTCCCATTGCTTCCGTCACTTTTTCTGATCTTTTTGGATTCGTCCTCAGCTTCATCTTTCTACCAAACTTTAATAAATAAAAGAGCATTTAAATTTAAATGTTATTCAATTTTTTAAAAAATAGACTTTTAATGATTCTGTCCGTTGTCAAACTAGTATTCATAATTCAGAAAATATAAATATACATAATTTACCTGCAAACAAGCAATTTGCCACTGAATTGTACCCAATTCGTCCAACCTTCAATTGATGTAAATAACACTACAAGTAGTTGTCTTAAATATTGATTAATTTTACAATTAAATTAAACAAAATTGCAGACTTTTTCCTCTGCCTCTAGACAAATACACAGCATGTACATACATAACAAGCCATCAGAAATAGGCGGGAGGATTGAATTCGAGAGGCAAAGTTTGAAAAAATTCTGAGATTGTTTTTGGATTTTTTTTTGCGAAATTTTGACAAAATGTCGACAACTGACGGAGATTCTTCAGAACAAGATTCTAGACTAAAACTTGGTCCAATTAAACCTGCTCTGGCTCCTCTATCATCTTCTAGACATGTTCCTTATGTCAGACCTACAAATAAATTTCCGTCTGTGCAAAAGCCGTCAATTAATTTCCACAGCAGAATTGGCAATGTATCCGATCGATCGGCTAAGGATAAATTTAAAATTGCTGTCATTTGTTCAAGTAATATGAATCGAAGTATGGAGGCTCACGCATTTTTAGCGAAGAAAGGCTTTAATGTAGAATCTTTCGGGACTGGTGACAAGGTCAAGTTACCCGGCTCGGCTCCAGACAAACCAAATGTCTATGAATTTGGAACCACCTACGAGTACATTTATCAAGATCTTCTCAACAAAGACAAA
This sequence comes from Arrhopalites spinosus, assembly GCA_034700945.1. Taxonomy (NCBI): domain Eukaryota; kingdom Metazoa; phylum Arthropoda; class Collembola; order Symphypleona; family Arrhopalitidae; genus Arrhopalites; species Arrhopalites spinosus. The sequence continues at coordinate 53,977 of JAQIVZ010000574.1, read as the reverse complement.
AACATGTAAGTAATGTCATAATATAAGTACTTTCAATAGCTTGACAAGTATGTTTACAAAAATTCTTTTACTCATTGACAGGTACACTCAAAACGGGCTCTTGCATATGCTGGACAGAAACAGACGAATCAAAGCAAAGCCACAAAAATTTCAACTGAGTCCAAGTCGTTTTAATTTAATAAGTAAGTAAATAACAACCATACAATACACAGTATGTACTAATCATTTCAAATTAGTTATCAGCTATCGTAGAGTTGAGCATAATCTTTTTGTGTCATCATTAATAATAATCGCTACTTAACATTGACAGTTACTGCCGAGGAGCGTGTCTATGATCAGGCTATGGAACGTAAGATATTAAATAGTATTTAATAAATACATGTTGACTGATTGTTTTCATGTGGATCATAAATTTGTTGTGTTTAGATTTAGAATCAACTGTTTACAAAGAAGTTTGGGTCCCAAAGACGGAGTCACTCCACTTAGTTAATATCGACATTCAAGATAATCATGAAGAAGCGACGATTGGAGCCTTTCTGATTACTGAACTCGTTCAAATGGTGAGTATTTCATTCAAAGTCACATAGGTAGTGGACTTATGGATAACAAATAACTTGCTGGGCTGTTTCATTTTCAGCTATCCTCTGCTGAAGATTTGGATAACGAGATAGATGAATTACTACTCGAATTTGAGAGTAACCATGATCGTAATCTTCTTCATTCAGTTTTATGGCAGTAAGAAATCAACAATACTTTTTTTGTGTATATTGTGGACGAGCACATTAAAATTATTACATCATTGTTTTTGGCATTCTTTTTGTGCATTTTTTTGTTTTTCATCATTTTTTGGTACTCCTTATTACAACTTCTTTGTATGATATACAATATAGTCGAATCTTTGATTCGGCTAAACACGAAATACAGATATAAATAATAAATTAAGCAGTAAACTGATAATTCATCAGTTTGTTTGTTTGTTTGTTTTTATTAAAGTGTCAGAATCATACAATTTACAATAATTGATTTCCATGATGGACACTAAAGTTCTGAACTATCTTTTACTGGAGGAATTTTAATACGGTGACAACATCAAAAGCCCTCAGTTCTTGAATATATTTTGTATTCTTATTAACATTTTTTACTTTTTTATATATTTTAATTATTTTATATTGAATTGAATTTTATTCAAGTAGTTGATTTGGCCATGAGCCCTTACAACCCCTTTAGTTTACAGTTCGTTTTACAAAATAATTAATTATTTTATATCATAACAAGCATTTGTAGGCTGCTACGTCGAGTTAGTATATTTTCTAATATTAGTTTACGAGTTCTTTGTCTGACTCAGACTACTCCTTGAACTTTGGGTTTGTCAATAATGAGAGATTTGTAAGACTAAATCCATATTGGTAGCCTCCAAATTCTATTTGTACGGTCAACCTTATTATACAAACGTAATTTTATTTTTACGTATGAGAACGCAGTCTCAGGAATCCTTACTCAGGATCAAACCATATATTCTACTACCCTTGCATCAAACTTGCATTATTTGTGGGGCCACATTATAATTTGTCGGGTAGCCAGGGGTCACCATCAAACCGGAAATCATGAAGACCATCCTAGTCTTTGCCTTAAAAAAGTCATGCGCTAAATAAAGAAACGAATAATTACCCATGTAATGTCAGGATTTATTACAAAGTGAGCTAAAAGACTAGTTTATAATAAGCAAACACAAAATCTTTCCGTTTTTTGGTAAATTGCATATTTTTTATGATTGTACAAATATAAACTTTCAATGTGTAGTCAATAACTGAATATTGGAGATGTGTCTTCAGAAAGCGAGCATATATGAAATAAATAGGAAGCAATAGGCAATTGCATTAAAGTGTAGACTTTTATATTGAAACATCCGATTCCTGTTCACTCTCATGGATTTATTTTTTACGCAAAGAGAAAGGATGACATGAGTGACGACAGAAAGTGTTTTGCAGTTGTCAATTCGTCATTAATTTTTTATCTCTTGCGCAAATGGTGATCCATTTAAATCCGAGTATAAATTCCATGCCACTCTCAAACTCCAGTCCATTGATCACCACGCCGAGTGACATCGAGGAACTACAAATCTGAACCAACTCGTCCTCCGTTCACACTTTTCTGATTCATTCACTCAAGTCACATTTAATCAGTCATTTCTACTGTTGGAAGTTACGGGACTTCAAAGGAGTCAACCAATAGTCGCAAAGGTAAAACAATTTTTATCCAATTTTTTTGATAGTTAAATTCATAGCAGACAAAACTAACTGTAAAATAGTAAATCTAAAACATTTCGAGTATGTAATTTCAACACAGAATTGTTCATCTCAAACGTATGGTTCAGTTTCTCCGAGAAACTTTCTCATGACCACTCATAGTGGCGCACTGCTTTTTGTTTAATTTGGTCTCCTACTCCTAGCAGCTGCCAGTTTGAGACTTGAAAAAACTGAAAACTTAGCTTCGTGTCTGTCAATAAAATTATTATTCCATAAATATTCCCATTTCTCAGAATAAGAAGGGGGAAGGACAACATAAAACAAAAATAGTTGTTTGGAAATTTTGTGCTTACAAATCAACATACGTCAAGGGTTGACTGTCAACCGGATTGCCAGGAAAATATTGGCCCTTGAAACTCATACTAGGTCAGAGCATTTCAGTTTATGTCCATCGAATCCGTGTAGGCAGGTACTCCTTTTTAAAAAAACACCAGATTAATTTCTTGACAATCAAAGACATGGATGTGGCCACATTAATTCTTAAAAAATTGTTTTATTAATATTAGCATGAAATAGTTCAAATTTTTTGTTGCTCCAGAAGATCAGGCTTCTGTAGTACATACCTTAAAAATAATTAAACTCTTGTATTGTCAAGGTATGAGCACTTTCCTGACTACTTCTTGGGAAAAGCTTAGAGATGAACTGTCGTGTTCAATGAACCCTGTTCATGTTGACGTATAAAAAAATAAAAGAAAAACTTATTTATTTAGAGTTTGATTTGGTTAAGTTATCGTATGATTCATAAAATCTGTTCTCACCTCTCGCCGTGTTGAAAAATTGTTTCTCTTTTGTGTTATGGAATACAAATATTTTATTCTTCATGTCCAGAGTCCATGTTAGTACTTGTTAGTACAATAAAATTAATTAAATGAAGTTTTTAAACTCTATTTTATTATCTAATTAATTCAATTTTTTCGCTGTTGAAGTCAACCTGAGATGAATTTGACCCAATCAATTTCTTTTTTTTAGAAGAATGACGCCTAAAATGAGAGGGGTAATGATGATGAGCATGGTCTTGGGCTTTATTGTTATGCTGGCCATCCTCCACTCGTTGAGGAAAATGAGACATGAGACAACTCTCCACGAAACACAGGCCCGGGTATCTGGTCAGTATCCATTCCATTTTTAATTTTTTAATTATATTCATCATCTTCCTTCTCTATCAAACAGGCGAAGGTGTGAAAAGCACTTTTTGTAATCACATTTAATATTTGTGAGTGCTCATTTAAATTGTATTATCAATTCCAAAAGAAAAGAGAAAAGGTGTACTCCCATCGTCCTGCCATGTCCATTATTTTATGTTAATTATTCTCCAAAATAATTATTTTCCATCTTTGATCCTTTGAAACCTTTGATCATTTTTATAAATTAATAAAGCCTCTCCAAATAAAATGAACACTAAAAATAAAAATGGGGTGCCCTCTTTTAAATTCAATTTGTGATTTTACATTTGGCGGACACCACAGCAAATTGAAATTATATTATGGATTAATGAGTAGGCGATATTTTTTGAAAAAGAAAAAATTGGATTTTAATGGGATTTAAAATTTTACAGATGAATAAAGTGTTACTGGATTTTTAATTGCATTAACTATAAACTAATACAATAATCGTTGTCTTTCAAATGAGTTCTGAAATTGTCTTTTGACGCTTCTAGAGTTCAGTCAACATGGAGATCCGTCAATCGGAAACGGGGACCCGGAGGATAGAAAGCCCAGGACTTACGTGGAACCTTGTTATGGGAGGGAACCACCTCTCCCAGAGAACTCATCGTGTACGTATTTCTGTAATTCTACTGTAGACTACAACATTATACAATTTATTCTTGATCCGTTCACAGGAAAAAATAAAATATGAAAGATATTAGCTATTCCACAGCCCACGCATGGCAAGCCGTTCTCATTATGTGACCCCTTACCAATCTATTTCATGTCCAAGAAAAAACATTCACCCTTCATGACAATTCCTCTTTATTTTCTTTCGTAATGTCCAGAAGTTAGGATTTATATCAAGCATTGGAGATGAGTCTCTAAATTGTGAGGAATTGACTCCTTTTCTTACATTCCTTTGAATGCTCATCATCAATGACTAGCAAAAGATGAAGAAAATTGTGGTTTAAATTCATTCTTAAATTCTTCCTGTAGTTGATGTCGATGAGACTGGATCAACTGCCCTTTCCAAGGACTTTAGTGTTGGAGGTGAAGTGACGAGTATGGAAAAGTGCGCCATGTCTGGCCAGGAAATGATCCGATGTTTCATCTTCCGGGTCATCCTCTGTTCCCTTGCGGGGTACATTTATTACACCACATGACGTGAAATTAGAGAAGAGATGGACGAGTAACTTTTCAAGTCACCGAATTGAACCAGTTGAACCACCATTCCAAGAATTTCTGTTAGTTGTTCTTCATTGTCGAAAGAAAATATTTAATGCATGTTTTATGATAAAAAATTAATATTGGCACTCAATTTTGTGAGTTAATACAAAGATCTGCACACACTCACGCACAATTAAATTAATGTATTCATGTAAATTATAACTTTTAGTCCATAGTTTGTAACCAACAATTATTGGATTCTTGCATGGGGACATGTACAATGTTTTGGGGCCAAGTCCCGGGTGTGGTTTAATGTTTAAGGTCACCTTGTGGTGCAAGCTCTTTTATTTTTGTAGTAAAAAGTACAAGGACGTGGTCTGAAAGGTGCCCAGTAAAATTATTATACATTCGAACGAAGGTCGAGACTTTAGAAATAAGAGATAAAATGTACGTACAGATAGTCTATTCAGTAAACTCTATTGCACTAACTAAGATAAATGTATTATTTAAATAACTTTCTAACTAAAATAAATGTTGTGGTGAGTTTTGTGTACATATATGTACACATGTATACATGTGTGTACATGTTATGCACGATAACTATAATTTAGGTTTCTCCTGTCATCGAATTCTGAAGATGACATGGACTGTTGTGGACATTTAAATTTCATGATCATGGTTACGGTGAATCTTAATTTCTCGTACAGTTCATGCTTTACTCCAAAGTATGAACGTACTAGAAATAGAGATTTATCAGTAACACAACCTCAATCCAGGCAAGTGAAACAGATTCTAAAATAATTAATATAGATTTGACTAGAAATTAATAAAACTATTTCGTGTTTAAATGTCATACCATACAAATATATATGTATTAATGTCTAAAGTACCTGTGAAATCTGTCCTTACATGGAAACAATGTACCTAATTATAGTGTGTAACTTTTTAGGACGTAATAAAACAATTGTTGTGGACACAAAAAGTAAAAAAAAGTCTACACCTAATGGACGTTTTGAATTCAAAGACGTCCTTATACAGAAATTAAATTATAAACGTATGGGACCTTTTTGAATTACCTACACAGAAAAATTACATGCTGTAGCTACATGATTAAACTGATCGTGAGTAGGAGAAAGCTAGTTGCCTATACATTTTTACTCCTTGTCGACAAGGAAACAACATCAGTGACGGCAAAGGCAAAAAATAATTGGTATCTGGGCAAAACTTGACATGGAGAAAGCATGAAAGAAAGTATCCAAACTCTTAAGTTAACGCAAAACTCAGTTGCATAATAAATAATGTAACAACATTTATTCATAATACAAAAACGAAAGATACCAATTTCAACAAATTGATGTTTCCATGAGTTCCATCTTATTCATTTTTCACATGTTATAGCAATTGTCGCCTACATGAGAGTACCTTGTGTGCTTGCAACTGTGTAAATTGTACAATTATTAATTCTTTGAACTTGTTGACAACTTCATGTTAGTTTCACTATTTTTTCAAAGAAGAATAAATTGATAAACAACAGAAAAGGAAGTCACTTGAAAGCTATTTTTTAGTAAAAGAACGAGAAAAAAGGATAAATAGAGTACCCGTAGTAACTGAATTATGCACAAAAACTTGCAAGGCGACAAATCGTTTGAGGAAACAAAGAAAAAGGGGGAATATTTTTCAGGGCATCCACAAAAAGAACGCTTGCGTCTCATGCTAAAAGTATCGCAGAGAGTAAAATACAGGCAAATATAAAAGGAGAAAAGATGCGATTTTTTCAGAGATCTTCTCAGACCGCGTGTGGAATTAATAACACGACAGTCTTGTAGTGGCGTCCAAACTGAGCGGGTAGCCCACTTTCTCCACACTCAGAGGAGAGTCCGCCTGTTCCTCCTATTTGCAGAGTCCATTGCCAGAGGAAAACACAAAATATTTAAAAAAATCTAACTTATTGAGCTGTCATAAGTTTGTTAGGGAAAAACAAACTAACTTTGAAAGAAATAAAAAATAATAATAATTAGAGCAACGATTGGACTTGTCATTGACTCTGTCATTATGGGTCAAATCAAATGTGAGTAAAATGGAGGTGGGAATTCCAACAGCAGGTATAAATGAAGCATTGAGTGAGTTGAAGGCAGAGGAAGGGACTGAAATATACCGTCACTCATTGACAGTGACCCTCATTCTCATTTGTGCGTACTTGGTAATTCTGATCATTGGTGTCATTGGAAATTCTCTGGTCGTGTTGGTGGTCATGCAGTCTCCAACCATGCGGAATGTCACCAATTTATTCATTACAAATTTGGCTGTGGCAGATCTACTCGTCATCGTCTTTTGCTTGCCCTCAACTTTAATCTCCAACGTTTTCACTCGTAAGTCAATCACTCACAATTAATCTCTTCACATTTAACATTATAATCAACGCAACACCGACCTCAAAATGTTCACATTAGTCAGCAACCACATTGGTATTACTAGGGTTTGTCTCACGTTTTGAAATTATAGTAGAAAAATAGGACCCGTGAAAACTATTTATGGTACTTTTCAATCCGCCTGAAACGAGAACAGAAATACTGCCCAAAAGAAAAAATAACCAAGCTGCAGATTTTTGTTTTCATCATAATTGAGTACATATTACATAGTGTAAGATCCGTTCCCCAGTGGAAAAGGTTAAACTCCTTGGAAAGGAGAGTACAATATAGTGGAGAGTAACCCGTGGGTGTTCTACCCAAAGGCTTTATAGTGAAGGGGACAATGAAAAGTAAGGACATGAAGGGAAGGTGGTTCGGGACATGAAATGTAAAGAAAGAGGCCAATCGGATTTGTTCCATCCGATCTCTTGTTCATGAAACCTTATCCGTAACTCCAGTAACTTTTTGTTCCCTTTTTCATAAGACAAACAGAGAAACAGTTGACTAAATGATTATGCATTATATCCCACACTATATTTTTAACAACAAAACAAGACTAATAATTTCGTGATGATTTATGAAAGTGAAAGTTCATTTTAATAATTTTTAATACGTGAGCACAACCGAGCAATAGTTACCAATGGCAAATTTTTTCCTTGTAAAAGTTACCCAATTTTTGCATCCAGCCTTGCCATTTAAATTGTGACACAAACTGACTGTGAGAAAAATTCCAATGTAAACTTTAATAAAAATGGGTTCAAATGAAAGTTGGTTCACAATAAAAAAGTATGGAGTGTCACTCTTGAGAAGACAAAGGACAGGGCACTATTGTTGAGTCAACTACAACTGTAGACTCTAGTTACTAAATTAGAGTAGCCATGTTAATAATTAACATGACTGTACTAAACTGTAATAAACATAAACAATAAATGTAATTATTCCATTGGATCAATTCCATCTTATGTTTGGGGAACCTGCGGTGTGTAAATATAAATTATTTTCATGAAAGAAGCCATCAAAATTATTCTTTTATATTTCATTCAATTAACTTTCTCTCAGTAAATTGAGTTTAGATTTGCACTAAAATCAAATGATAAAAGAAATGGAATATTGTCCTGTATTGTCAAAAGTTTTAATGAACACATAATTTGTAGAATAGTCCATGGAAAAAGACAATAGAAGGGACATTTACTAATTTTATGGGAGTTCACAATTCAAAAATGGTTTTGGAGCTTGAATAATGACAATCAGTCAGGGGACATATTGTAACAGGCAAAATCAAATTTAAAATGGGGATGAAAGGAAATATTTATTCTTGTCATGTTGTCGATTCATTTAAAGTGATTCCTGTGTACATTCACCCCCTGCAATGGGATTTTTTCAATTGGACTACCTAAAAGGTTTCAGGTGGCGTTTACAAGATTATGAATAGGATTATAACAAAGCTTTCGTTATAATTAAACGAAAGCAGTGAACACTCTAAAAAGTGAAACAAGGGAAAGTTGACGAATGTCAAGAAAGAATGATGGCCATTATCAAAAAATATTCCCTCTTGTTTTCTGTGTTCTCTTCCATTTGATTCATCTCTACTACAAATCACTATATATATGAAGGCACGGCCCCATGGATACCAACTTGGTATAGTAGTCAGTGGTGAGGTCAATTTTGTCTCTGTGTCTCATGATGATCAAGCTTTAAAATCTTGGTAAGTTGAGTAGGATTCACATTTTGTAGAACAAGCTGTTAACAATTGAGGTAGGCTCCTTTCTTCCGTACTCATTCTGATTTAATGTTCAGTGGCCACTACCAACTTTTGTTCATGTGCAGGGAGGGAGTGAGATGAATGGGGTAGGCCAATAAGAGTCTGATTTGAATTTGTATCGTCCTGTTTTTTATGGTTTGTTCATATGGAGTTGTATGCACATCTAGAGTGAAAGGATCTGCATCCTGCAGTCATTCCAACAAAATTTAGTGGATTGGGAAAGGAGGTGAAAGGTATTTCATACTCAGAGAGACAAATCATACGAACCATGAACAAGTTGGCTACCATTCAAAACGTATATGCCATTTAGTCCTTATCATGGAATACAATTAAAGATTGCACAAGTACAACTGTATTTGATAATAAAGAGTACAATTACATAGAGAGCAAAGGACAAAAGTCAGTGGAAAGAAACTTTTTCTTCCTGGAGGTCAGCATCTCAAATTCAATCTCGGGATATTTATTATGATTCAATTTTTGCATCCATTCGTTAACTATTGCTGTACTCATGTTCATGAACATACGAATCTGCATTTTAAAAATGCAACATTTTATTGTAAACTGCTTTCACCATAATATCATTTAACTCCAGTTAAGTAATGTTTCATGTAGACCATTTACTTTGGGCAAAGTGGACACGGTCAACTGAGAAATACATGGACACTCTCCACTGAAGAAATTTGAATAATTTGTATAAAGAGTACAATCACATAATATAAAAGTAAACAGGATAGACATTTATAGTTGACTCTAATGGCGATTCCACCATCCGCTCAACATGAAATTAATCTAAAAATGGGGCGATAAAAACAAAACCCTTTGCCTTCAACTGACCTCAATGAGACAAGTGTTTCCATGATTTAAGGCCCTGTTAAAAGTTATTACAATTTGTAGAGAAAGTATGCCATTTTGTATTGATTGAAAATGAAACTGATTTGACTGTTTTTGTGTGGATTTGTAGCGTGGGTGCTGGGATGGTGGATGTGCAAGACGGTTGTTTTTCTCCAGAGTGTCTCCGTCACTGCTTCTGTCTACTCTCTTGTGGCCGTCAGTTTGGATAGGTCCGGTTCTTTATCTTTTTACAAACCTTGTTTGTCATGCTTATAATTATTTGTCGCATTTTTAATTGTGACTCATTATTCTTTGGATATGCCGTTGTGGTGTACGAGGAAGAGGGGCATGACAACAATTAATCTGTCGTGTAATGCATGCCATGAATTCGGCAATTAAAAGTTGATTAAGAAGTTGTAAACTGTCCTAAATTAATTTTTTCCAAGTGAATGAAAATTTTTAATTGAAAAAGATGATTTTAAAGGAGTTTGTTGAATTCAGGTTCATCGCGATTTGGTTTCCTCTGACTGCACGATTGACAAAAAGAAGAGCTTGGTTTACAATTCTCGTCATTTGGTTTTCTTCTTGTACGATGGCACTTCCCTGGGCTTTGTATTTTGATGTGGTGACCCCTGACTCTTCGGGACAACCGTTTTGTATGGAGGTTTGGCCGAAAGGAGTGGATGGGAATTTGTACTTTTTGATTGGGAATCTTTTGATATGCTACCTGGTCCCCCTGATTGGAATAACGGTGTGCTACATTTTGATTTGGATTCGGGTGATTCATCGGGATGTCCCCACTGACTCTGGTTTCTACTTGACTTTTAGCAATGAACCCATTTTGTATGTAGACTGGTATAATTACATGATTATTTTAACAGCAGCGGATGATTTGCAAAGGATTCATCACCGGGCTAAGATTGGGGTTCTCAAGATGCTGATTGTTGTGGTTTGTCATTTGCTTGTATTCACCGTAGCATTTAGTCACAAATTCAAAATAATATTGACAATCATGCAGAATATGTGCTAGTTTTGCATGGGATAGATGTTTATAAATGTACTAAAGAACTGTAAAACACGCACACAAGGTGTTGGTGTTTCTCTTGAGCTGGCTGCCCCTGTACTCTCTCTTCATCCGAATCAAATTTGGCAGTCCACTCAGTCCCTCGGAAGAGAACCTCATGAGCATTTTGACCCCAATGGCCCAGTGGCTGGGCTCCAGTAATTCTTGTATCAACCCCATCCTCTACGGATTTCTTAACGTCAAATTCCGACGGGCTTTCCATTCCATTCTGACTCGATGTTGTGGAGGTCAACCTCCCCTCCACAGTCAGACCAGCACCAAATCTTCTTTTGTTCTCCAACGACCCCACACCTCCCTCTCTCGTGTCACCACTTTGGTCTAAATCACACCACCAGTCACATTAAGAACTTTTCCAAAAAACAATATTTTTAAAAACATGAGACTTTCTTCATGTTCAAGTTGATTCACATCCCAATTTCATTTTAATTTGGCATGAACTGGGGACTATGGGGGATGTCAATCAAAGAGAAAAATCGACGTCTCTACATTTGTATTAATTGTGTTGAGGCAATCTGTATGTTGCCAATAGTTGTGATTTATCTCCGTCTTTTCTTTCTTCTTGTTGTCTTCTTTTCTTTTGCTGTCTCCATAGGGAGATGAGAAGAATCAGATGACTCAAACCCCTGGTTTTCTCTAACGTTGAATGTTAATTGGAGCTTTCTTTCATGTCATGTACTCTTTTGGAGTTTTTCTCTCAACTTTTGTGTTGTGACTCGTGTTGAGAAGTGTTGTGAATTTAGTGTGGCCGTGTGGAGCATGTCGAGCTTGTGAGTGACTTGGAAGAAGTGACTCTGACCATTAAATATGCCCAACGGACAAACAATTCTTCTCCTTGATTACACACAAAATTTTGATGTCATTTAGTCTAAAACAATTTTTATTGTAATATTAGTGTACTCAAAAAAACAAGATTGTGGTGTTAAACATTTAATGTGACAAAATATTTTAATTATTAAATGGGGATTGGATGTCAATCACAATCGTATAATAATGAAATGTATTTTATGTATTGAATATATATAATTAAATATAAAGAGATAGAATTAGATTCAACTAAATGTTGAAACATATTTAAAAGTTTAATGAAGATGTTATGCTATTTAAACATTTATCTAATTGTTGTCTACCAAAAAAATTTCTGATTGTTGTGAGTTGATATACAAAGTTTTATGCTCCCATATTGTCAAGATGGACGTCCAACAAAGTGTATTAAATTCTTTACATTGTTCAACCTGAGTTGTCACAGAAAAAAGTACCTAAATTGTAAATTTGTGATCTATCCGTCCTCAAGGAAGAGAGATCAAAATTATTTAAGACTCATGTGATCCATGACTCCACATCTTTTCATTATTTTGGCATGTACCTACAACTCTTTACAATCATTCAATGTTCCGAATATTCTGAATAAATAAAATCGTGTTGGAAAAAATTCAAATGGAAGCTTTTTTATTTGATGTTGACATTTAAAGAAATTAATTAAAAAGTTGCTCCACAAGTCAATATTTAATTGAGTTATAAAGATGATTATATTTTCAAGTCCTGTCCACCGACAATTTTGATTGAATTGATGGAGCATGGCCACCCCTCTCCCACGCAAAATACTCTCATTGGAATTGACCTCCGATAGGTGAATACGGGATTAGTTGGAGGGGATGTGAGTGGGAAGAGAGCCAAAGGGGTCGGGGCAATGAAATAATTCCATTTCCCACTCTTAATTATAATTAATTATCGTCTTTGATTTTCCCTGGTTTAAATTTAGCCCTCAAACCTCAAAAAGAAGGCGGATGATGAAATCACATGGAGCGGACGTAAACTGTTAACTCAATTTCACTTTTTTTCCTTTTCTTCATTTTTCATAAAAATATTTTCTCATTTTGGAACCCCCTCATTTCCGTTAATTGACTTTTATAACATAAAAATCATTCACTTACATTCACACATCGGCATGATGTCAACATTTTGTTTGAACTTGTTTTAGAAATAACTTTTCTCAGGAGATGGGAAGAAGAAACCTGTCAACCAAGATGGCAAAAAAGCGAAAATTATTTTCTTATTTTTGTTTGTTTTTGTATGCCGTAAACAGGATGAAAGATTCAATAATTTTTTACCCACATTCATGTTCGTGTACATTTCTCATTGAGGTTTCCCAATTTTTGATTTTGTCGGTTTCCGTCAATTTTTGTATGTTGAGCCCTCAATTCAATTTCCGTCCTTTTTGTCCATTCAAAAGGCAACCTGGCAACTCTTTTCCTTTTCGCAGAATTTTTTTTAAAAATGTTTCTTTCATCCTCTCGCTTTCATTGTGCAAAATGGATCATTAATTGTATTTGGAGAGAAATTGAAATTTTGGAGCTAAATTAATAAAAATTGTGTTGCTTTTCATGTGACAAGCGTCAACATGTAACTGAATTGCCCACTGGAGAAAACAGGGAGCCAAATTGAAAATTAAAAGGCCGGAAGAAAAATGACCTTTTAATTTGTGTAAAGATCATTCTAAATATGGACTCCATTTTTATGGCAAGTAAAAGCCTTAGAGGCACTCTAAATTGGAAATATATGAGACCATTTCAATTACAAAATATTGACTACTTTTATTTATGAAAATATTCGCTGGAATTGTAACACGAAAACATGAGTTTCAGTGCGGGGCGGAATGAACTTTTTTGCTCAGAACTTTCTCTTGAGGTTGCTCATAACAGAACGACTGAGATCGTAAACTTAACATGGACTTAATTTTGTTGAACATTTAGCCAATGAGATCCAAATATGGACAAATTATGTCAAATAATGTCAAGTCAAAGTTGTTGTACGAAAATAAGGCCCCTATCATGGAATTGTGACAACATTGGGTCATGTCTACCAAAATCGTAGTCTCTTATAAATAGCTAGCCTATATAGGTTAACTTCCTTTCTCATTCTAACTTTTCACGTAAATTTCGTCTCTACAAACAAAAAACAAGGAAACGATACAGATTTAATTTCATGGATAACTTGGGGCAGATATTTTGTCATGCCATGGAATTTCACCTTTTCTTCTTTCATCACACTCGTCCAATATAACACGAGTGACTTTCTTGTTAGTTTTCTTGCCCAAATTAGGTAAAAGCATAGAAATGATGTGGAAGAACACAAGAATTGATTTGCTTTTATTTGAGATGAGTTGCAATAAAATAAAATGGAGTCTCAAAATGAGCTATAAATTACAGTCTAAAAATACTTGCAACAAAAATAAATGAGATGCGAATAACAATCAATGCACGTTAATGGGATGTACATCCTAGAACATCAAATTGGCATCTGATTTCTTTGAGGTTGATGCATGTAGAAAATCACAATTATTAAATTTTGACCTCCATTTTGTTCCTTTTGCTTTTGTGAAAGTTGGGAGAGAGGGTGTCAAATGTAGAGCCCCTTAGAGTTAATAAAAGAGAAATGCCATTTTGGATGGTCAATAACTAAAGCTGATCTCTTTAACAACATTTGTGATCAGAATCATGGGTACTGGGATAAAGAAGATGAGAATTTGGTGTTGAGACATGGGGAAAATGGGAAGAGTAAGGGACGAGAGAAGAACATCCGCCCAAATCCCCATCCATTCAATATCCATAAAATTGGGGCATAAACAGAGAATGGGGTAATGTAGTGAGAATGAGAGTGTCTCCAGTTAGCTCATCCTTCCCTTTTTATTTTGTTACCTTAAGGTATGAGATCAGATGCCGATGAGTTCATCGGCGTCATCTTATCTCAAAGACTGTATTACAAGGGAGGGGGTCTCCTTTATTTGTGGGACTCTGGGACTGTAGAGAGAAAAAGGCTCTAGTCAGTCATGATGAGACCCTCAGCCTTCCCTCTAAAAACCTTGAAAGAACATGCCCTTATTCTCTTATCAAATGTGGGATCATTTATACGAGAAAAGGGAACAATTTGCGTACTCTATTGCGTGCGCATTTTGAATGTATTATTTCAAGTGTCCTTTTTAGAAAATCCTCATGTTCACAATGGCCACTGTGCATTTATTACATCAAAATGTGGAATAGAATTGGCGGAGATTAAATAAGAGTTATTTCACTCCAGAGAGAAATGTCACTTCTCTGTTATGGAAAAAAAAAGAATCGAGTTGTGAATGGAAATGCAGAAAATTCAGGTGGTGCTCAAATAGCGACTCTAGTAGATAGGTATCAGAGTAGATAAGAGATAGGAGTCAACAAATGAGATCAATAATTTTGCAGGTTTTCCTCCTTGTAAATGTTTTTGTTTTGGCCAAAAAGGAAATAAAGAAAAGGATGAATACTTGTTTTCATATTTACAGATTTATGAGAGTTGGACTCTGTAGATTGTTGGCTCAGTCAAATCGTTTGGAGGATGTTGTCATCATAAAAATAAAAGCGTAGACAAAGTGCGTGAGTAGAAAGGCTCCAAAGTCCTCTTTGTACATTTTGTACTCGCATAAGTCCAGAAACAGCAAAAATGGAATCTGAATGGTGAGTCACATAAAATGAAAATGGAAAGGCCGTTTTTTGTTTATCGTCATTTCTCGGTCAAGAGGAAACAAAAATACGGACAATTTAGCCTAAATATAAATTTTCATAAAAAATGGGCTCTGAAGGGGAAATGGGAGACGAAGGGGATTCTTTGTAGAGATTATTATTCGAGAAGACGAGGGAAGTATGGCGGGAGTCTGAAGAGAAGGAAATGGTGGGAAATGAATCTCATAAATTAGTTTACTTTCCCTCCCATCATTCTGTCTCCGCTGTCCCTTTTCAAACTTTCCCCTGGCTTTCCCTCCACCGCCACTTTCTCTTCCCATCTCCCCAGCTTTCTTCATTGTTTTTTCAAACTTCTTTTGTGAGAATCATCTATTTTATTCGCTTTAGTAGTTGGAGTTGTTGACTTGATACCAAATCATGCGTGTCATACATCTATGTACAGGTTCTTTCATAGCCAGCAAAAATTTACACAGAGCAAGTACTTATAATATTATACTTGCTCTGTGAAAAAAAAATGCATTTATTTGTAATTTAACAAGGACTCCACATTTTCTCTTAGAGTGGCTGTTACCATGCACGAACATTTCACTGAATGATTTATTTTTCAGAATTTCAGAAATGTTTATTTATGTGCTCAATTATTTTGAAATTGTGCAGGTCACCGGTTTTGACTGAAATATTTCAAGCGATTGAGAAAATAATTGTGTCCAGTGATGGATACGTTGAAGATAAAATTATTTGAGATTTCTTCTTGACAACCACATGTATTTATTCGACCCTCTGCCCTCTCGCAAAACTTTCTGTAATTCATAGCAAGAAACGATAGAAGAAGCGTCAAGTTTGTGGTTCCCATGGAGTTGTGGAAAAATTGTTAGCAATAGAAAACGGAAGAAAGGAAGATGGAGCATGGGAAGAAAAGCAATGGCCAATCTCTTCGCCGCATCCACAAAACATTTTTATGTTGGCCACTATTTTAATCCATCATTTTACAGATGGAAGGCTTCTGGACAATAAAAATTGACCCAACAAGAATTGACTCTGAATCCTTCCTTGTTTGTCTGCTGAAAGAATGGGGATAGGTCATTCATGCCCGCCTTTTATTCATTGTATTGATGAAGCGTGCCATTTCAAGAGTCAGTTTAAAGATGAATGATTTCCGTCAATAAGAACGGCACAAGAAACGTTGTACATGATGCGATGTCCATTTCCAAAAACTGTAACTAAATTGTAAATAAAGTGAGTCTCATAATAATGTTCAAATAAATAGCTTGACTCAAAACCATTTCCATTTTTGATGGTATGACAAGTATGAGAATTTGTTGTTTGAATTGCAACCATTTTTGTATCTTAATGCGTTCTTTAAGGACAAAAATGATGATTAAGATATGAATTTGATTCACAACACGTGGAAACTGGGGGAGATGAAGGCCAATAACCCGAACCGATTCTGATCTGAATGCTATCTCAAAGCCCCAGTTTTTCACTTACAATTAATCACTTGTTAGGAAAATAAAAGGGGGGACTCCAAGCAAGAGCAAATAGCAAAAAATGCTGGCTACGTAATGCGTTTTGTAGTCTTTGTTTGGCAAAGCGTTTCCTTGAGTAATTGTCTCAAGATTTCCGTCAAGAAAATATTGATGCGACGCAATGAGAAGAAATGGCCACTCTCTGCTTATTGGATCAAGGTCATTGGCATCCATGGAGAAATAAAAAATGTCAACACGGGAATTGAGGAGTTATGGACAGTCAACGACTTCCTCATGGGGCCTGTGTCTCTTTCTGTCTCATTTTCTGCATGCGTTTGCATGCTTCCTTCACGTTTCATCAACTTTTACGTAAATCCTCGGAGGCCTAATACAAATTTCACACAAAGAAAACAAAAGCATGGCATGTGTATGAAAAAGATGTAGGTGGCCACTTGGAGTGGAGAGATTTTTTTGGGCCCCCCATCTTGCCAAATATCCGTATCCAGAGATCACATATCAGCTGACTTTGGAAATTAGAGGAAGTAGGCCGTGAGTAATCATCCGTCCATCATTCCTCTCCTTGGTAGTCCTAATACCTTTTTATATACAGGGTGCCCCATATCTCTTTATGGTCACTGAGGTAACCGTCCAGCCACAAAAATTAAATGCATATTGTCAATTGTCACAATTTGGTGCATTCAACCAGAAATAAACTATTTTGTCAAATGCATCTGTCGCGCACTTCACGCAGTCTATAGAATTTTTTACAAAAAAAGTGCTGCTGCTTTTGTTTGAAAAATCGGGAGTTTGGTTTGGCAAAAAAAGCAAGTACACAATTTATATTTTAAGACGGCAGGGGCATTTTGAAAGTTGTCATTGACAACTTGTTAATTTTTTGAGCGATTTTTAGAGGTAAATATTTTGCGATTAGCTGGATTGGCTTGACTTGTGAATAAAAGTGTGAACTATAACATCTTTACATGTTCAGGTCAGTTGAAACGCCTTTGAAGAAAATAAAAGAATAAAGGCCTCTGCAGAGTTCACATGAAAACGTGAACGTTACACGAATTTTATACTAAATTTTATGTTTCCATAGAGATATTCAAAAATTTAGTATAAAATTCGTGTAACGTTCACGTTTTCATGTGAACTCTACAGAGGCCTTAAGGCTCCATTTCCTTCCTTCTCGTCTGACTGTGCAGAAATATTTCAACAGGGGTTCCTTCTCTAGAATGTCCAATATCAATTTCTTCATTGTAATTTGGGAGTTATCGACTCTACAGATTTAGAGTTAATGCAAACCATTTTAGTTTGTTTCTTTGTATCAAATTGATGTGGTTTATTTGGCAATGGGAGCAGTAAATCGTAATTCATTTTATTTTAGTCCATGAAATTGTAAAAATTCACTCGGCTACAGTTGTGACGTGGATTGATGGAGGAAATGCATTTAATTCTGTAGAAAAAAGAAAAGGGAAATGGCTATTTTATGCAAGGGATAAAGAAGATGACCCACTAAATGGGAGGGGGGTAGGTACTTGGGTATTATGTCCCAAATGGGCTTTTGATGTACGCTAATTGGGATGAAGAGATGAAGAGGAAGCTGTCGCAAGATGCCCATGAAGGAGTCTAAAAAATGATGGATCGTCGTCCCATAAAGATGAATATGTAGATATTTGTCTATAGACAAAGTCTATTGGCTATTGGGGAAAAGAATCAATAGGAGGGGGGAGGGGATGGGAAGAGTCAAGTGTCAAAAAAATCCGTTCTTTGTTTTTGTCCATTTCTTTCTACATGAAAGCAAACATTGTGGGGATGGTTCATTCCATTTGTGATTGAGACTTGAATGATAGAAGAGAAGGAAGATGGAAAGAAGACAATGGAGAAGAAGAGAGTCGTCACGACAATTGGAGGAAAAATATTTGTCTCCCCGATTCTTTCATACTGTGAGAATAATACGAATTATGGAGTGTCACTTTCTCGCCTGTCATCTTGATGTTACGCTCAATTGTCCCCGGACAAAAAATAATGGGCCCTAGTTACACGTCCCAATCAGACCGCCAATGCTTTCTCGTCATTGTCTTTCTCCCCACCATATTCTGTCCCGAAATAGCGTCAGTCACATGAATGCAAAAACCGTAAGGGAGTAGGCAGCCAAAAAGGGATTCTTTAAAAGAAAATTTTAACATCGAATTATGTTTCAACAATATCCCAATTTTCATTCTCAAATCCCTTAAATTTCTTGAGTAGACTGGAATGGAAATTGTAATGGGGCTGAGAGTAAAAGTAAGGCCATGTCTCGTTGAACTATAAACCGACAAAGGGAACTTTTTATGACTTTGAGTCTGTTGAGAGTAAATGCTAGCAATGTGGGTGAGTTGACAAACAAAGTATTTTTTATAAGGAAGCGAAAATTGCCACTAACCACAGAATCCTAATGCTAATTGTGCTGCGATTTCTTCCCAATCGTTGTACAGGGAAAGTAGTGAAAGTATTTCAAATAAAAGTACTTAAATGATAACAGTCTTGTATTTAACTTAATTGAAGTCGTCAATTTTTTAATTGCATTTAATATTTTTATGAAAATAGAAAAAAGGGATTCTGCTTATTATTTCTGGTTCTCGTAAATTGTCCAGGGCAATGAGGAAAACATTGAGCAAGGGACAGGAAAGTGACAAAATCATTTCGGATCATTCTCAAAATAAAACAATCGAGGAAAACGGAGATGCTGAAAAGTGCGAGTCTCTCCGGAATGAAAAAAGTGGGACAATCTGAGAAAGTTTTGCCAGAAGGCAGGAGAAAAAGATTGAGGGTAATCATGAGGGCTAAAGAAGAGACAGAAGCAACAGCTGGAGGCGTTGTCATCGTGATTACAATTTCTTATTTTTATGATCTGTAGCTGCTGCCAGTCTCGACTCCATGGGAACACGGGTCTTCAAAAGAGAAGGGAGGGGAAAGGTGAGCCAGGTTCCCAAGCAACAAAATAGGAGACCAACTTGAGAATTTTGTTGGATCATTTTTGGCAATCCAGTTGATGGCCAAAGTTCCAGAGACTCTGGAATGGGTTGGAAAAGTCAGGGCAATGGTTGTTGAGTGAAGCATGGGCTTGTTGGCTCATAAAATGTTTGTCGTTTTGAAAGAGGGAAATGTCATTTGAACCAGCTTTAAATCATGGAGTCCAAAAGAAGGAGCGGGGCAGGAACTGTGTCAAAAAGTTGAAATGAAGAGAATCATCCAGCAAATATTGCCATGGAGAACGAGTGGGAGGTTGTCATGGCTCCATGAAAGTAAAAAAAGAAGTGGGCAGACAGCCAACCATTATTTTTATGGATTCCTTCTTTTTTATTTTTCTATTCCATACATTTTTACCGTTTTGAATTTGTTCAATTAGAGGAAGAATTTTACGTCGATGTTGAATTAGAAATGAAATGGTTTGTCTCAAAAAAGTGAATTTGTTTAATAAAAGAAACCGGAAAGAGCGGAGAAAGAGTTGGGGTTCGGAGAGAAAGTGAGAGAAAATGTTTGAATGGAAACGACGGAATTTGTATCCTGTTGTGGTCTTGTAAAAATCTTTAGATGGGTAAATTAGGGAGATTACAAGACAACTGAGTTGAGATAGGCGGGAAGGAAGGAGACAAAAAATTTTCCTCAAGTCTCTGCCGTCTCATCCCACATGATTCATGAGAAAGTTTAATTTCCTGGCCTTCAGAGATTCGGGTGGGGGGAGGAGGAAGGGGTAATTTAAAACACCAACCTTTTTTCCCATCTCTTGACAGTTTTTGTGGACACGCAAAGTGTTTGCCATCTCGCTCAAGATAATCCTGGTCTTCCGCCACTCACTGAGAGTGGCGGAAGTGAACAAGGAATAAAAATTAATTCCCACGAATCCAATTTCAAAGTCACCTCCCTTCGTTTAAGCATTACAGATCCTTTGAAAGGTGAGAGATTCTCATTCCAATTTTTCTTCGTATCCAAGATCTTCCCTTGCTTCATTCTCCACGATAATTCTCAAGTGGATTTGGACTATTGATCTACGACATTCCCACGACAAGGAGTTTCCATGACAGGTATGCCCATGTCCATGATGTGACCATGCAACCAATTATAGATCAACCACGTTCCCCTCCGTGTAGTTTTACCTGCTATTTCATCCCCATCCCCCATCATTAGAGGAGAAAAAGGCAGTGGGCACGCTTAACCATTAGCGGGCTTTCACTTATTTTATTCTCATACTTCTGCACACCTGACTTTCACCCCCTGATTAGATAGGAAACTGAGGCAGAGGGCACTTGAAACAATTTATGCCAAACTGGTGACATAAATTAATGCCAATTTCGTACTTTAAATGATGAAGGATGGCGGAATTGTGGGAGGGAGGGGCTCATATGGAGTGAAGGAAAGTTCAAATGAAGATGAAGAATGAGTTCATGGTTACGGCTACAACATTTTGATAGCAAATTGGATGCTGAAAGTGTTTCGATGAAGGAAAAGATAAGGCTGGCACTTGTACTCCCTTTTTTGGAATTGTTTTGGTTGTTGGATCAGCTGATGAGGATTCAAGTGAATGGGTACAATTCCGGAGTTAAAATTTATTTTATGACGGCCCTCACTCTCATGGCAATGATAATGACAAGTTATGAAGGGGGATAGCCAAATTGAACATGGGCAGAGTGGACTCATAAACAGGGCCATGTTGGAAATGAAGAATAAATCAATTGTGAAATGTTACAGGGATTGTGGATCTTCAATCATTCTCATCTTCCTCATCAGTTCTTTGTCCGTGAGACAACATTGACCCCATTTTTTATGTACAGGAGGATCAACTACCTGATAAATGGAAAAGATGAAAGAGGGAAGATGTTTGGTGAAAAGGGTGAACTGGTGACTGGCCATTTGTTTGGTTGTATGAGGATGAGATTATTCATCCCAGACACATTTCATGGCATCTTTTATCCTTGATGGACAGGAAGATGGTGGGTATGTACCCCACATTCCCCATATAAGCCTTCCCGTATGCCTTCTAAATTAATCCTCTCAATGAAGTCACATGACTCTCGAGATGATGAAGAGAGTCGTTATGGCATAAAATGGATGGATTGGGAAGAGGCCTCAGCCGTCCAAGTGATTACGTAAATCAATGGACCATCCCAAGAATTCCGCACCGTCCTCCTCTGCTTCTTTCTCAAATCCCGCCTTGTTTTCCTTTTGTAAGACTCGGCCACGTGCTTCACACAAAGCATTTCTCTACAAAGTCCCGGTGACTTTTCTCTTCCACGTGGCAAAATGTATCAAAATGTATGACAAGACGTTAAAACTTTAAATTGTATATTTAGGTTGACTAATTTATTAATTTGTATACAACAATAATTATGAAGATTCACTGAGAGAGTGAACAATAAGGCAACAATTAAACGCAATTAATTATGATTTGAGTATCCTCCTTTCAACTTTACAACTAATTACAACTAAATTGGCAAACAGAGACGAGAAGGGTTGGATGAAGATTGTGCCATGAACTCAGAATTCATCCCATCCGGATGGGATGAAGGGATGCATCCCTTTCCCTTTGTGTCGTTTTGTTGGTTTTATATTCAGAATGAGTCCATTAGTTCAATGGTGATTGGAGTGATTTGAGTAGGATCCATGGATGGCGGGTACTTCTCAAAGTGGGCATCTGTACATTCGGAACATATCACCCAGACCCTTGACTCCTTCAAAACCCTTGCAGGGACTCGACCTCTTCCTCACTAGTCACTACACATGAATTGTCATTCTTCTAATTCTGCTTGCGTGGACAATTTGTGGGGATCCATTCTGTAGACTCTTGGAAATATTCTTTAAATAGGGGGGGGGGGAGGATCACAAAGTGTCACATGGAAGAATGGTACAAAAATAAGAGGGGCCATTGGAGTTAGCCCAAGTATTCGGCGATTAGACCAAAGAGATCACAATGACAGTACAGTTCATAGAACCAGTCGTTCACACACCACACCCCCGAAATCCCGTTCACCCGACTGATCCTCGTGTTTGATACCCGCCCGTCCAACCTCCCCACCGTCTCAAATCTAAAACCTCCCGGTCGGGTTGTGAATCCCACAATGAACTCTACCTCATTTATTTTGGCACCTGTAAATACACACCCCATCCATTTTATCATATTTTGACATCTTACAAACATCATTTTAGAAATATCACAAATTTTCTATTTCTTCGTAGTCGACTAAAAGGCCACGAAATTTAAACATTGAAAAATGACCTCGAAAGAGGTTCAAAAAGGTAAAAATATTCAACATTTCAAAAAAGTGAAAAAGCTATTTTGAAGAGCCGACTCTAGCGGTTTTGGAAAAAATGGTGACCCCGTCCGTTCAAGAAATGGGTAAAAATCAGAGACAGCAGAAAAAATACTAAACAAATTTGTCTATTACTTGACCTCGAAATAATCATCATCACTTTGACATTGCCTCTGATTTTTTTCAGACTTTTTGGCAGATGGGGTTAGAGATACAGGTAAATTCTCAAAGGGTCTTCCAGAGGTCAAGATAAAGGTAAAATATTTTTTCATCAAAACAAAAGTTGTCAGGGACATTGTTTTCTACCATCCTGCCAAGTTTCAACAAAATTGAACGATAGGAGGGGTCAGGATCCACTTGGACATCACAGCTTCCGTTACACGAGATCACCGTGGATCCTGACTCTTCTAGTCGTTCGAATTCAACAAAACTTGGCAGGATGATAGACAGCAATGTCCCTAACAACTTTTGTTTTGACGAAAAAATATTTGACCTCTAACTTGACCTCTGGAAGGCATTTTGAGAATTGATCTGTATCTCTGACCCCTGGCGGTCAAAAAATCTGAAAAAATTCAGAGAAACAGAAGAAAAGACGGAGACCAAGTTTGTTTTTTTCGTGACCTCATAATATTGAACGGCGGTCTTAAGTCAAAGTTTTTGGTGACCTCTACAGGTCACCCCATTCACTTTTCTGCTATGACCACCAAAGCAACATGGATCCCCATCATCTTGGCATTGCCTCTGAATCTGTTCAGATTTTTTGGCCGCCAGGGATCAGAGATACAGACCACTTTGCAAAGTAATCTCCAGAGGTCAAGCTACAGATCACACACTTTTTTGACTGCACAGAATGTGTTTGGGACACCCCTGTCTATAATCCTACCAAGTTTCATGAAGATCGACCGAGAGGAGGGGTCAGGATCCACTTGAACATGTCGACTTCCGTTAAACTAGGTCACCGTGGATCCTGACTAACTTGGCAGGATGATAGACAACAATGCCTGTGACAACTTTTGTTCTGACGAAAAAATATTTGACCTCTATCTTGACCTCTGGAAGGCACTTTGAGAATTGACCTGTATCTCTGACCCCTGGCGGCCAAAAAATCTGAAAAAATTCAAGGCCTTTTAGCATCATTTTAAGGTCCGGACAATAACAAATTTTCATCCTTTTTGTGGTCACGGAGCTGACGAGACCATTGTTTGAAATTTCTGTCCGTGGCAACAAAATTTGAAGAAAAATTGATTTTTGAAATAAAATTTTTCAAATTAAATGTCATTTAAAACAAGATAAATAGGAATAGCGTCGTTCATAGTTTAGAATATCATTATTTCATGAGGAAATGTTATTGTGGACAATAGTTTTTAATTATTTTGTACCCATTTTGCCCATAAGATGAATTATTCTGACCACTAACTTTCAATGTATCATACTCATTCCTGATAAACACTAAAAGAGACATGGACGTGGTATTGATAAATATTTACCAGTATTTACAAAGGACGATTTAATTTACAATGGAAATAGTTAAATTTAAATTGTACATTAACTTGACAAATTAATTAAATCTCAATCAAGTTTAAATACTGGTCTCAGGCATTAGGAGCCAAATTATTTAATTTAGGAGCCACATTCGCACAACAAGGTGACATACAGAAGGTGTTTCATTGGAGATCATTTGGACAGTTTTATAAGTTAAGTTACTGGTACTGCTGTTGACTTAAAAACTTGATACCTCGTACGCAGTTACTTTAACCGTTTATACGTCGTGTCCTAAAAAAGCAATTTTCTAAAGTGCCAATGACCTAAGTTGACCCGGGAAAAAAGGGCCTTAAATTTAGTTTCCGAGCTGACTGACGTTTTTTTTGTCTCTGATGATACACTTTTTTTTAAAAAATAATCAAGGACTAGAAAAAACCTAATGACTAGTGTCAAGAGACGGCAGGTTTTTCTCTGTTGATCATGATTCATGACTTTTACGTCAACTCCTCAACTCTCTCCTCTTTCTTTATTTTTATCATGTACACCAACTTGTCCTTCATCGATTGTGATGAAAAATTTTGACCTAGCAGGAATTTGTCAATTTTTTACAAAATGTCCTTCGATTTTTCTGGTGCACAGTTTTCTGTTTCTGAACTTTGGGCTCATTCCCGTTGACCTTTCTCAAATTTTTTATGGTTGATCAAATTATGTAAAGGGAGACTCCAGCTACTCGAGCCATTTGACATTGACTGAGTGGGTTCACTTTGGAGGTCAAAATTTTGATTTTTCTATGAACTGTTGGGGTGACCATTTTGAAGGGTATTTATTTTGAGGTCTAGGGAGCCCTTTTGTTCTTGATTGACGATTATCATTTTAATAATTTAGTACACTAGATACTAAGGATTCACACACACCATGACCTAACTTTATAAGTTGACGCACTAGTGCAATGGGGGTCAGTGGTTATGCGGAAACTACAAATTTGTGACACTCTTTTCTGAGGTCAATATCTCCGGTCATGGACACTTTAGAAACTTTATTTTTTATGACGAGACGTAAAAAGAAAAGGATCAAAGTTACTGCGTAAGTGCTTAAAATAACTTTTTGCGTCTTTCTAGGTGCTTAGAAAAAAATTTTTGATCCTTTGTTTTCGGCCAAAACTTCGAAATATCAGTCAACTTTGGGCCGACCTGGAGCCTCCAGGCTGGAGGTCACGTTCCTATCAAACGTGTACACCAAATATCAACGAAAAGAATATGTCGCTGAAATCAAAGCCGAAAGGTTTAGAAGTTATAGTATACATTTATTTTGTTGCTATGAGTACAAATTCCAAACAATGGTCTCGTCAGATTTTAGTATCGTAACCCCAAAATTTGTTGATTGACCTGACCTTCTTAGATGGAAATAAAGGTCCTTGAAAAAATTCAGAGGCAATGTGGACATGATGGGGAACAATATTGTTTGGATGGTCATAGCAAAAAAGTGACCGGGTTGACCTCTGGAGATACAGACGTGTCCACTGATGATGTCAGTGGATCCTAGAGGTCAAAGGAAAGAAGACATGGCCATGACACTTTGTCAAAAACGTGTCCATGTCATTACAAAGTTGTCCCTTTTTATCCCGCCTCAATCGTCCGGGTAGAACCGGAGATATTAATGTCCAAAGTGAAGGGTCTCAACACGGTGGCTAGAAAGATATGTTGACACCCGCTGGGCGGGTTTAAATTTTGCCAACTTTGTTTGTAATTTGACCACTAGATGTAGTTTTTGATGGACAACAACACATCCCAAACCCATGGCAAGTATACTTTGGTCCTTTCTCTAAACTTAGTTTAGAGAAAGGACCAAAGTTTACTTGCCATAGAAAACGTTAGGTCCACTTTTTTTGAAACTTTTTTTCCATGTCATGTGAATTAAATAATGTCACGTGGATCCTGACTTTTTCTGTTGTTCAATTCTATGCAAACAAAAAACCTGAAGGCTCTGTATCACCAGCGAGTAGCCTCAGATAAAATAAAATAAAACATGAGTGGCCAATGACCCCTTCCCATTTTTATGACCTCAAGAGGAGACTCAGTTTTTTAAATAAAAAAACAGGAATCTCAGCATGCCCCTTGAATTTCATTATAAAATTTTTGGCTGCCTCCAGTTCATAGTTGGGGCTAAATATTTTTTAAAAAATCATGCCCCTGCAAAAGAGCACAATCCTTTTTTTAATTTAATGGGGCATGTTGAGATTTTCCAGTTTGAAAAAACGGAAGGGGATAAAAATGTGAAAGGGTGGCCACTTTGAGTTTGACCATAGAAACGGTTCTAAATTTGCGAGGATGGCAAAGGCTTTTTTGTTGGCATGTGATGGATGAGCCGCTTAATTCTTTTTAAGTTTTGAGAACCAAACGTGACCTTCAAAATGACGTGGAAGTAAGCTGGGTCACTGTTGAGGTCAAGTGGTGTCTTGTTTTGAGTGATTTGAACCAAGTGGCCAATGCATATTTTTATGTTCTCGGGGGCCTTGTAATTTGGAAATAAAATTGGTGGAAACTCTAACTCTGTCCCATTAAATTTTGGAATGAAAATTTTTCCTTTTGCTACCCCCGTTCTCCATTTGGGGCTTTTTGGAAAAACTGATGACTCTGCAAAATTCTCTTTTGATACTTTTCAAAATTCTAATTTATGTGACCTCTGCCCGAGGTCACAGTCAGTCACGTTTAAAAAGGTTACAATATATAAAATTGTGAAAAAGTAGAGCAGCAGCCATGTTCAAGGGGGGTCAATTTTATGTAGAATTTTAGTACCAAGTGGAATCTCAGAAGAGGTCCCCCCCAAAGGCAACTAAAAAAACTGGAAGATCTCACTCTGTCCCTTTGACATTTGAAGAGGGGAATTATTGTTGCTGGAAAATCATCTGAGATTGACGTTTGGGACCATTTGCACAAGCATGCTGAGGGCTGAGCTCACAATCACACACAACACGGCGTAACCCCGCGCCGTAACCAAGCTAAAAATGCGACTTGATGAGGGGGGAGGGGATTAAAGGCTTTACTTAACTCTCAACATGTTTGTGCAAATGGTCACAAAAGCCAATCTCAGATTTTTTCTTCATCAACAATAATGTGTGGATTAATTGAAGTTGGACAGTGCAAAATGGCCCATTTTAGAAACTGAATTTCAGGGTGAAATTTTGAGCTATTCTCATTTAGTAGTCTGAATATTTGTCTCGAATATTTTGTAGTCCAAAAAGTGTCGACAAAATAATGGATGGAATTATGTACTATAAAAAATGGTGGCCTGTCTATTGAGAGTGAAAAGGGTCTCACCAGCTGTGATTTGGGCAAGGCTCAATTGATGACATCTTTTGGGCAGCCACGAATTTATTTTGGCAATGGCCCTCCGACTCGCCGACTCAATCAAGGCGTCCCTCAAATCCAACCCTTCCAAATCCGCACACGCACAAAAATCCTTCACAATCCACACAATCAATTACATTCCATTTTTGGTGTTAAATTCAAAATGATCGGGGGGAGGTACCTTGGGGATTCCAGCTCCAGCACATGTCCTTTCCCCTGGAATTTTGGTGAGCAGAGATTGACCCTGGACATTACAAAACAATTATTATAACAGTTCACTTATGACGGCACTCCACAAAGTAAAGATGGGTGACCTGATAGCGCTTCTCCTTGACACGAAGAAGTTCCTCCTCCGGGTCTTTGACTTTGTAGGCCGTGAGGATGTCCACGAGAGTATGGTACACGTCAAATGGCGAGGTCAATTTACTGCCCATTCCAAGTAAATTAATTAATTCATGGCCATGCATAAAATGTAAAGTCTGTGGCTTACTTGACGTTGGATGCCAGGGTCTCCATGTTTTTGTCACCCAAGAAACTTTTAACGGCGGGAGGGATGGTGAGGGTGAGGAAAGGCAATTTTTCGTTAAACCAGCCATTGAAGGTGGTCCTCCCATCCCCAAAACGGTGGCCATGGTCAGAGAGGAAGATGAGGATGGTGTTGTTGAGATTCAATCTCTGGAAAAAGTTGGAGAAGAGAACGTCCGCCTGTGGAAGATTGTCCGCATTTTCATGGGCGAGGGAGGTCAACCAGGTGAAGAGGAAGAGGGGACTTTCGATGGCCAGGAGTTGTTCGATGTGATCCAGGACGAAGGCCTCTGTGGATCGGCTTCCCACGCAGGAGAACATGTTCTTCTACAATCAACCATTTACATTTTAATAATTTCATTCCCTCTCCATATTTGAATAAGGTAAAGTACATATGGATAGTAGTCTGTGGCAGCTGCCAACATAAGGGGCCGAAGGTAGTGGTCCGTCGGTGGGTTCAAAAACCCAAATTTATAGTAATTGAAAATGGCAAGGCGGGGAGCGTCTTCCAGGAAAGCGGTGGTCATTCGTAAATTATTCCAGAGGAGCGGACAGGCGTCTATTGGCTTGCTTCGATTGTAACAAAACTGTAAAATGAACCCACATTTAAATTACTCCTCATTTAATTGAGTTCAAGGAAGGGGGCTCTCTCACCTTGGTCACTTGATCTTCCTCAAAGCCTGTGAGGAGGGCAATCACATTGGGAAAAGTGTTTTCTCCAACTATTTAAATCCATCCAATTAAAACTTTAATTGTTAATCTCAATTAAATTATGTGGGACCTTTGGTGTAGCCGAGGAGTTCGATGGAGCCGAGTTGTTGGAGGATGGATTTGGTTAGGGGCATCAGTTTGTGGAAATGAAACCGGGAGACCGAGTCGAGGCCGATGATGACGATGTTTGGCACTTGATTCCCATTCCTCCCCACCGACTTCCTTCTCACTACTACCACCCCAATTAACAAATTGTAATTAAACATTTAAAATGGATGAATTTGAAGGGGTAGAAGACTCACTTGCATGATAATCATCATAAATTTTATTCCCGTACTCGCACACCACCACGACCGCATCCTCAGTCTGAATCTCTACTCCCGAATTCTCTAATTTTATACACTCCGGCGAGACGCTGTACCACCACAATAATTTCCCAATTAAGGACAAAAAACAAATCAAAATTTTAATGTGAGTTAATTACTGAACGTACACAGTTCTGTCGTCGCTGCCAAATATCCGCCTGACTCCTTTGTAGCAACAGGAAACTCCCTAAAATGTTTACAAATTAAATAAAGCCCGGATTCTTTGTACAATTAATTGAATCGCAAAGTTAATATTAAATTAAAAATAATTTACCTTAAATGTGGAATTTATGATGAGTTTCTGAAAGAATAATAAAATTTTGGGATATTTAATAAAGAAAATAAATTGTGGTTAAGTGGAAGAATGAAAGTAAAGGGGGCTAACATTGCCTAGGACGTGAGTGAGGGAAGGTCGGTTTGTATCACAGACAAGATGAGTTTTGACGGGTATGGCGGGTGACTCCACTTCCAGGGGAATCACACAACCCGGTAAATTAACTAAAACTTCCTTTGGCCCTTTCATCTCCAAATCTATGGAAAATTAAAAGAGTCCATTAAATTTAAATGACATTAACTATCAAGATTGTTGTTACAATTATGGTCGTGGTGGAGTTGTTGTGGGGGTTGGAGGAAGGAGTAGTCGAGAGTGGACATGAAGATGAGGAGGGGGCAGGATGTCATGAAGATGAAGATGTACAATCTTCTTCTCTTCATTCGCACCATCTTCCTCCTCCCCTCCTCTGTCTCCACCTGCAACAATCAACAACAATTTATTAGTAACTCATTTCAATTTATTCGTTCACAATTAAAAGTAGTTGAGTGGAATAAATTTTTTACAAGTCTAAAAAATACACAGAATAAAGTTTTTGCTCTTGTCCTCCTTTGCATGAAATTTTACATCAATTTCTGTAATACCAAAGTTGGGCCTAATTTCAAAGGACTTTGGACTTTTACTTTGTACTGTTACTCACGGCAAGTACTTTTACTTTGGCCGAACTTGACCAAAGTAAGTTTTTATCGGGTTTTAATTTGATCTGCCCGTTTCTATGGTAACGAATATTTGTTACTTTGAATTAAGAATCAACAAAAATAATTGTAAAAACCATGGCAATTATTTGCAAAGTGTAAATTTGCAAGTTGTGAAACGGGCCCGTTCAGGCATAAAATTGATTTGTCAGAGACAGAAATAATTTCTTACAAGATTTGACATAGGTATAGCTAAGGTCATTTTGTTCAAGAATAAAATGGAGGATTTGTTTCTACAATACATTGACCCCAGTACAATTGATTCCAAATAATGTTTCTTGAGCATGCCACAATTTCCATTGTCGTTTCTCTCTATTTCGCGGTTTCCAATTTCTGGCTTTCCTTACGAAAATAGCACAAGCCAAGGGAATTTACTCTAGTGACAGCTTTTAACTACAATTTAAGGGTACAAGAGTCTTACAAATAGGACGGAAGTAGGAACAAAGTTAGCGTCTTTGTTACGGGGAAAGATATTTGTGGGCATGTTTATACGAAATAGAACTCACCAAGGATTTCTTGGGGAACCCGGAAGTAACTTGAAGGGATGTCAGGCGGTCACTACCGGAGGGACCATCGGGGACGGTGTGAAGATCATTCTCATTTTATGGCATGAGAATTCTTTTACTTTTATGACAAGAGACTGTCCCAGATTTCTTGGATGCTTCCTTGAGTGGCCTATTAAATTGAATAAACAATCCGATTAAATGACACAGGCAGTTCAAATTACACATTCAATTACAAATTCACTCATGTTGATTGTCGTGTATATTTCCGTGATTATTAAAAAGTAGATAAACTTGATTGTGTAAATTTTGGAACAATTTGGGTGCATGGCATCTCTGGTGATTGGAGATGACAAGGAGAATTAGCCACGGAGCGTAGAGAGGAGTTTGTAGGGAGTTTTTAGTGTGTACTTTGTAATTGATTGAATTACTCTCAACTCTGTGTGCACTATCAAAGGGATGTTTGAAATACTAATAAACTATACTAATAACCATATATATATATTATATATATACATATATATTGGAACTAATAACTTAATCTAATCCCAATTTCAAACAGACTGGCAGATGATACATGTAGACATGAGGAAAATATTAAATAAAATTGTCTTTATAAAACACAAAATCTGATAACCATTTTCCCATTTTTTGCTTTGTTGAGTGGAGGGTTTTCTATTTTTAACTGAATTTGCTCTCCATTGCCACTCTTAACGTTGAGACTGGAATAATGTGACCACTTACCATTATTACACTTACAATTATTTTTATGTATTTTGTTGTATGAGGACTATTGGAGAAGGAATTCGTACAAAATTTTCATATGCCAGTTTTGTGTGGTGCTATCCTCACGACAAAGTGTAAAATAAAAAAGTTTGAAAATGTACTTTGAAAACTTTACATAATTCATGTCCTCATGCCACATGTAAACATAAATCATTTGATCCTTTACTACCATAAGCATGGCCTGCAATTAGCAAAGAGAAACACACAGGTGGGGAGTTTATTCCCTTTCAGAGGGGAGGGGGGCGATATTTGGATTCATAGAGGAAAAGTGAGATAGCCGCATCTTTACCATATCATGTACATATCCCTTTCTAAAAAAGGCCAGGCATGCCTTAGGCTTTTGACAGAATCATCTTCCCTAGTTAAGCCTTCTTGGTTTATTATTCTATGATTTCAACGAACATGTGAACCCTCCTCTCTGCTATGATTTGGATTGAGTCCCTACCTGAATCCCTACAATATTTCAAAATTTGTATGGGAAAAGAAGGAAAGGAGGATTGACGATGGTCGGATATGAATAATTGTGTGGAGTTTTGGATATGGACGGGATGTCGTGTAAAAGTGGATGGATGGGTCCACTCAATCCTTTCCTGATTAATAATTTAAAATGGTTTCGATTGTCTCCACCATTCGCATTTTCCTAGCATGCAATGCAGGAGAGATGAATTACAGGGCCGACAAAAAAGTGAAAAGTTGACACTCAAGGTGTGACACGACTCCTTACCTTCGTTTAATTTTCAGGATTCCACAATCTCCAATGACACGGCCCCAAGGAACCATCCCATCGCAATCCTCAATTATTAATTTAAATCTGACTACATTGACAACTGTGCACACAGAAAAATAATCCACTATTCCACGCACTCTCTTTCCACCTCCATTATTTGGTAAGTGGACAATTATTTGTTTTGTTTTTTAAATGATGGGATTCCTCTCCTCTAATTGCGATTTTAATGTAAAATAAAAATGTAGTTAAATGGGATGAAGTGGGGATTAGAAATTGGGAGAGAAGATGAAGATGTTGGATGGAATTTGAGAAAAGAATGGATAGGATGGGATGACGGAGAGGAGCAACAGTCAAATAATGAATAAAACGGGCCAACTTGTTCCCAAAATTCCTGTCAGCCGAAAACCAGACTAGAACCGAAAGTCGGATGGATCAGAAGGATATACTGGGGATATCCCCTTATGAATTCTACATCATGTACGGTTATGCATATGGTTTCAACTCCGTACATATATACCCATGTGTACATACAAGACAAGGGGAGAAGAGTCTCTCGCTTTTATAATTCCGTGAAGCCATGGCATGCCAAGTTGGAAGGAGAGGGGAATGGCACGAACAAGGAGAACCCGGGATTCGGACGGGAAATATCGGCATGTGCGGTGTGGGAGCTCTTGCCGAGTGCAAATATCGATTCCACCAACCTCAGTACGCTATAGTATGCACCCCCTTGTGTGTAGCCAACGAAATCTACATCAGTTTTAGTATTTAGCAAAAACCATGTGCTCAGCCTTTATTCATCCTTCTTTGTACAAACAAGTGATGAAAATTTGGGTTCCTTGGAATGTGGAAACCAAACATTATGGCTTTTGTACTTTTATCAGAATAATTTGAAATTGCTTCACATTTTGGGTTTCCCTGTCCCTTCCCATGGTTACCCGGCTCCTTCATTGTCAGCGGGACAGCATCCCCATTACTTCCATTGAAAATGTCATTCAGTTGCTCGGAATTCTTCCCATCCACACTTTCTGCAAAATCCATCAACTGATTCATTATTTCATGCCAATTCTCCGGTTTGTCAATCCCTACAAGATCCGATATGACAGCCTCATTGACCTCCCCTTGAAACGGCGGTGTAGATGGTGGCGTATTCATCCCTAAAATTCATTTTTTAAAAATTGATTAGTTTTTTTCTAGTAATTGCATACGAGGATTACATTAAGTATAATGTGCTATATCGTGGATGATTAAAAATTGTCGTAGGCCTATCCATAGCCATTGCTATGCATAGAATCCTTGTACAAATCTTAGAAAAAAACTGTAAAATTTTCATTTTTTGTAGTGTCTTTTCACCTTTTCCATTCACAGTGTGAATTTCACACACGCGTTAATTTATTCTTTTCTTGATTCTGGAAAAACCCTGAAAGATTTTTTATTCGATTTTTGAAAATAATATTTTCAAAATATGTAGTACTACAAAATCTTAGTGCTGATAGTCAACGTCTTTCTAGACTCCTATCGGAAATGTTATAAATTAAATTGTCCCCTTCTTTTTAGATTTTTTGAAATTGAAAATAAATGCTTTTTTATTCTGAGATGTTCTCAAAATGAGAAAATATTTTTTGAACACTATCGTGACCAGAAAAACGCGGTCAAAGGTCACTCACGTGGCCGGAATTCAAAACTCCCAGGAAAATTGATGCCAGCGCCGACTGGAGGGAACTAAAATTCATTGTTTTTTTTATCGATTAAAAAAAAGCTTGAAAGGTGTGCGAATTGAATTTGTTTACTCCAAATTTTAACATGAAGATTGACCATGAGGGACAGCATTCAGGGGTCAGCGTGTAGTGTCATTTTCTTGTTCTACTGCAAATCTCCGTTCTGACAGTTTTATTTGGAAGACAAAAATGGAAGAGCTGCAAATATTTGAAGGGAATACGGAGGAGAGCACTCTTGAATTATTATTTTGGGATGAAGAGTTGAGTGACGAGCAAAAGGCGGCTTATGAGGTAATTATTTTTTTACTCTTATTCTAAAATGATGACATTTAATACAAGATAGAAAAAGAGGCTCGTCATTTTGTCATTGTGTTGGTTTACATGCATGAATTTAATTTTACTTTATATCTTTTAAATTTTTTAATCAACATAAACATTGTTTTTTTTTTAATCTTTTTTTTGTTTTGGTGTAGGTTCAAGCCAAAAATGTGGAGAGGTTGAAGAAATTGCGAATGGCTCTACAGGAGAAGAAGAAGAGTAATAGTTGTGAATTTTGGAGGAAGAGAAAAGCCAAAATTGTGTCCTCAACGTCCGTGAATAATAATACCATTCAGAGAATACAAATACCAAATAATAATAATAATACGTACTCTCTGGTCGTCGGTTCCTCTGCCTCCCAATCCATGATTACTGGTCGTCTTGTAAATTCTACCGTCAGTAATCTTCAAGCTCGAATGCAACCACAAATCAAAACTATTCGTAATTCACAACCTCTTACTTCAACTATTCCACCAAGTGTTGCTCAACCCATGTCCGGTAAATATATTTTACAACTTGATTCTCTTTTCATTTATCATGTTACACAAATTAAAATACATTCCATGTAGATTTTAGTCAAGCTGAGTAAGTACTCAAATAATAGAGTACTCAAGTATCAACTTGCATATAATCTAGATTCTATCCATTTGCATAGCATAATTTGATGAATATAAAACCATGTACTTGTTTATTTTTAGTAATTCACCGAAATTCTCTTCAACAACCACTTCAAAATGCTCAAATAAGGGCCACCTCAGTTTTGCCTATGCAATATCTTCAAAATGCCCTGTTTGATGCATCTTCGGGATTACTTATTGTGCCTAGCTCACAAGGAACACAAGGTATGTGTGTAATAGGATGAATTTTAAAGAGTATAACTTTATAATTACTTTGCAATTTACATGTTTGTGCATAGTTAGTTGACATGTTACTTTTATTTTATGTTGATATTTTGATATATTTTTCAGCTACACAACAACAAATTGCTGTACGGACTCCATTGGTTAGGCAGTCAACCCCAGTTTCTACTTTCATCACAAGACCCACGACAGCTTCTGCAATAGTTTCCTCTCGAATAGCTACCCCAAATCAAATGACAAATAACATTCAAGTAAATCAACAAGCATTCAATCAAACCACCAAAAAAACATTACCTTCAGCCACACCGACTTCACAAAGAACAACCACCGTCAATTCATCATCCAAAATTAGTTTAGGCCCTAGACCTGTGCCTGGAATGATTTCACAGCCATTTAATAATGCAGTGAAATCAACTGCCCATCGTCAACCCCCACCATCCACCAATGGACCCACACAACAAAATCCTATTCATATCAATAAAGTTGTCAATAAAACTCCGGTAGTTAATAACAAAGTTGCAGCATCTCAGGACACGGAAGTGACGACGATGGTGAATGGAAACAGCGATACCAATAACAATACAGATAATAATAGTGCTACAGGGAATGCGAAAACATTCCCATCCTTGGTGGTTAATGTCAAACCTTGTTTACATGAAAAACCTTCAAAAGTAGAAGCATCTAATGCTCGGACTGAATTAGGTAAGTATTTAAGCATGGACGACATACATTACTTGACTTCATTGTAGTACCTACATACAGTCTGCTGTGGGTACATTTCTTGTGTACACAAAATTCCCTAGTAATGTATTCCATTTTGTAAATTATGTAGACCAAAAGGTGAAGCAAATTCTGATGTACGTTCCATCAAAATTCACGGAATGGCTCATGCAACAAGGCCTCCTTCGAGTAGATCATCATTGTCATATTCACAAAACAGAAGAAAATCTACCATCTAAATTTGAATTGGGAATATTCAATGACAAGGATAATTTACCATCCAGTGGAGGACTTGTTTGGATCTCAGATTGCTGTCCTGGACGTCAAATATCCGTTTTTGAAGGCTCTATTTTCGAGTCACCCAATCACACCCCTTCAACTCTGCTCAAATTGATGTACCATTGGGCCTGTCAAACATCTGCTGCTAATGTTTTAAATTGGTGTAAAGTAAGTGACAATCATGTTTATTTTACATAAAACAATACGAAATATTCATTCATGTCTCATTTATGTTTTATATTACTTTTATATAATTGATAAACATATCATCATTATTTATAATTATGTCCTCTTTTTCATAGGTTTCTGGTAGCTATTTGAAAAACTTCTACACACTTTTACGTAGTGTTTGTGTTGCTGCATTGCATGAATTTTGTCCGAAAATGGGTGGCCCTGGCAAGTTTATTGAAGTCGGAATTATCACTCTTGGCACAACATTATCGGTAAACATTAACAAATACACTATTGTATTTACATTTGTGCCAAACTTTACTAGTCTGTCATTTTTTGAAAACTAATACTATTTTTTTGTAGGCTCCGTCAGGCAAAAAACATGTCAAGATAGAAATTCTCGGTGTTTTTGATCCCTCGAGCAAAATTATTCGAATGAAATTGGTCAATCCATCAAATGCTACAAATGTAAAAATTTTTTCAAAAAGTTTAAGATTTTAATTTGAATTCAATCCTTGATAATAATTATCATGTGTCTGGGTACCTGTAGTTAATAATTAACTTAACTAAATGTATAATGTTTGTAGGCGTCAGAAGGGTCAAAAAATCGAGGGGTCCAGATCCTTTCACCAATCAGTCTCTGGGTTGAAAAATCTAGTACGGTAGTCATAGACAGCAGCATTGAACAGGTAATACTTACTTATGTACATTTGTTTTTTTTATTAAAAAAAATAGTACAAGATCATTTTGTAATGCCAAGAGAAATCAAAATCATGTGTACCTAATCGTCTTGATTTAAATCTTATGATTTGTAGAATCTCTTGCTTGACATGGGTTTCAAACACATTGTCCGGTGTCAATCAAATGCTGAAAATGAGACGGCTAGTGGAATCACACCAACAAATGTAAATGTGATGAAGTATTTAAGACATGTTGTCCCTAAAATGTTCCAGGTAAGCTATTCATTTGAATATTCAATATGAATAAGTAATTCATTTGGTAATAATATCTTGTTTTGTGGATTGATTTATTTTAAAATATCAACTTAAATATATAGGCCACACTGTGCGTTTTGAGCAAGAGCTTAATTCAACAATTTCTCGATGAATTGTCATGGAGGGAGAGATGGGGGAGAACATCAAAAGATACCTTTGACAATATTTTGGATCATATTATAGTAATGACCAAATGGGAATTTGGTGAGTTCTTTTTAATTTATGCAAAGCATTATCTGATGTATTTCAGTACATAATACATTGATAAATAAGTATAACGTGATTCAACAAATAATCAAAAGTTTAACTAATCATAATTTGTATATAGGAAGTGAAAAGAACCTTGTAGCCTGGTTAAACAAAGTATCCCTAAATCCTTTTCAAGACTGGTCCTACACTCGTCAGCATACAATTCGAACTGGAATTGATCTTTTGCCGGATAGTATTCGGAAACCCGACATGCCATCCCTACAGTTGTATGAGCGGAGTTCTAAAGTTAATTCTAATGGAATTTCTTTGAATAATTTGAATCGAAGTGGTGGGGCATCCAAGCCTCCGCTTCTACTACCACAAGTGCCCATGTTGGTTTCCAATAATTCCAACAATAAAAGAAAACATCCAGAGCAGCCAAACAATCTTGGAGGCGTCAATTTAGCGGAATATTTTGTCAAGCATCAAAAAACGATTGTATTAGAAAGTTATTATTATGCTGAACTACCGGGCATTATTAAGCAATCCACCGGGGAATTCCCACAACTTGTTAAAGTAAGTATCTCATTTAGCTATGCCTTGATTATTTGTGTCACTGTAATTGATTCAACACTATATAATGTTTATGGTAATCATGTGAGTACTTATTACTTGTTATTTTTATTTCAGTGTCCTCTCTGTTCAAAACCATTTTACTCGAATCTGGATGTTTATCGTCACATCTTTTCTCACGTAAATGCAATCGGCAGAGCACCGTCCCCCCTACATTTTTGTAATTACTGCCTTAAAGAGTTTCAACCTTCTGCTATGGGTACCCACGTTCAAGAGGTGAGATATCGCATTTTTTCTTTGCATTGTAGTTATTATAAAATCTACATATACTAAATAACTAAATATATTTTCTTGTTTTACTACATATAGTGGTCAAGTTTGTTTTTTGTTGACATTCTTGTGAACTAAAAATGTTTGAATTTTATTTTGTAGCACCACAAAATGACCAAAATTGACGGTTTCGCTTGTCGCATTTGTACGGAGAAATTCACTCATGAAAGTCAATTTGTGATGCACATGTGGGAGAATCATTGTGCAGCCGATACGCCCTATAAATGTGAAATTTGTGACTATCAAAGTTCATTCCATCATCAAGTCATCGACCATTACAATGAGGTACATGTCAACAATCATTTTGTTGTTGTTTTCAATTATGTTTATATTTAAAAATCTACTGGCAGCATGGATGAACCCAATCACAATTTTTAAATATGAATAATTAAATATGCATTTTAATTTACTTTAGCAACATAAAGGATGTGATTCAGTTCTCTGTCCCATCTGTATGAAAGTTTTACCTGCTAAATCGCATATTTGTTTAAAGCAAATCACTGTTCATATTCAGGTAAATAAATTTCATTAAATTAAACAATTAAATGAATATTGTCTTGATGAAAGTAATTTCAAGTATGTTTTTTGTTTCTTTTTAATAGACTCATCAAATGCGTAAAGGAAAGAAGTGTCCCCATTGTGTGTTGGTATTCTTTGGAGATGGAGAATATCGGGCACATATTTTGGAAGGAGGTCACAAAGAACGAACTAATCAATCAAGTAAATAATAATTTAAAATGTTATGCAATAAAAAACAGGGAATTTATGAAAAGGGATTTTTCAGAAATGATTATGTAAATATTACAAATGATGTGCTGTAGGGAAAACAGTCTACTTTACTCCAGAGGAAAAAGGCTTGATGATGGCTAAACCGCCAAAAATTGTTCGAGCAGCTTTACCACCCCCACTCAATAAGAAGCCAAAAGTGTCTGCAGATGGTCCAAAAAAATACATGTCCATGCCTCGCCCCGTGTCAAGTGTCTCAAGCTCGTACAACATCCATGAACACAGTCTGACCTACCATGGTGTCCAGGAGAAGCATTGCATTGAATGTGATGTCTTGATCACACGCCCTGAACACTATCCGTGAGTATTTTTGTCAATTAATTGTGTGAATGAATTCTTTTCTTTTTGTACAGAGTGAATTCTGTTAATTTTATTTAATGAAACTTGTAATCAACTTTCCAGTGGTCACATGTCGTGTATCAAGTGTCGGTTCTCAACTTGTTGTAAAACAGCCATGGACACACATCACACCGTTGCTCATCCACCGAATTCTAGTGCTAGTGCTGGGAAATCCTTTCCAAGTATCAAAGTTAATGAAATGCCAATGATGGACAAGCCCCTTTTGTGTGCATGTGATTTCCAGACCATAAACCCCAACAGACTGGCCCGTCACTTGGCCCTATGTGATAAAACAACCGCTTTTCCGTTAGACTGGGAAGAACAAAAAAGTAAGCTCTCAATCAAGTAGACAAAAATGATTGTTTACATTATCATATCACACTTTCATGTTAAACTTGCTAAAATACAATCTATTTGGTATTAATTTGTAGAAAAACGTGCCGGCCTACCTCCCCCAGCACCACTAAGTATTTTGGACCATTTGGGACTTATGCGTAATAAATCGGGAGAGTAATTAATTATTTCCAGTTTAATTTTAAAGGCTCTTGAAGATAAAATACAAAATTAATTGTGACACTTTTGTATTTGATTAAGAAAAACGCTGGTAGGAATCATGATGTTACGAGGGTCTGTATTTTGTATTCATAATCTTCGTTAAAATATTATAATTGTGTAGAGTGCCCCTTACCTCAATAGTTTATTTGTGTACACAATATAAAGACAGAAGCACAAATATAAGGGCAGTGATCCATATTTTGAAAAACCCATTTAATTGTTCACATTTTCAAAAATAATGCGTGGGTAAAGTAATTGGTAATAATTGTAGGAAAAGCAACGAGTATGATAAACATGAATTCGTCCATTAGACTGTAAGCAAACACAAAAGGATATTTATACATTTGTCATTAATGGTTTCAATTTATGAAAATTCTACATCAATTTCTTTTGCCACGTGTAGTGTTACAAGTAACAAGTTTATTGTATATTTATACATGTGGAACAGGACAATTTTTTTGGGAAAGATTTTTTTGTGTTGTAGCTATTATGGTTATTTCTCCGTATAACAAACAAGAAGAATTTTCGACGGATGTTTTGTTGTTGATGATTTGGAGTGATCCTAGAAAGAGGCCTTGATAGAGACTAGATATACTTTATCTTAGTTAATTTTATAGGTGATAAACTATTTCAACGAGATTTAAAGTTTGAATGGGTTAAGATATTACGATTGACCAACTACCAGCGTTTTTGAATAAATCTTGGGTCAAAGTTATACAAGTAATATAAAACTTTGGTTACATTTCTATTTTTTTTATTATTGTTATAATTACTTGGCTGAAATTTTTTTTACGACAAAAAATATGAATTAATCGAAAGTCACAGTTTGGTCATGAATGAATGTAAAATCTTCAAAAGATACTTTGGGGAGTGAAATGAATTCAATATGATAATGTAACATTATTTCACTGAATAAATTATTTATTAATCATGTAGGTATACTGACACTGCGTCTCAAGTCCTTCATTTTATTCAAAATCGTTTTCTGTCTTTTGATGGAACGGGTTTTTGTGAACATTTAAAGTTGAACAAATTGAGAATTAACTGCGGATTGACCTGGTCAATTTGACCATTAATTTAAGAAAACTTCACTAACCCAAAAAAGCGACTAGCGAGAGGATAATAATATTTCAAGATTTTATATGCAAAAAATTCACAAAATGCTCATGTAGTTTTATTTTTAAGGGTCAGAAGAATTGACTTTTTGTAATCCACTCGTACTCCCTTTGTTGGTTGACCTGTGAGAGAATGTAAGTCGAGTCAAATAAATTGGCCAAGTCTCCCACAGGTTCATACGGCGCTGCCACAAAGAAGCAAATTTTATTTGTTAATTTCTGAAATCAGTCAGAGTATATAATATAATTTACCTGTAGTATGCAAACATTCCCTTAGCAATGTCAGTTGAAGATATTTCTCAGGGCTCACTTTCTGTCGTTGGTCAAGTTGGTCGAGGACGTTGGTGAGGCCGTAACGAAGTTGAGCCAATTCATCCGGAGCGTCACTCCGAATTCGGATGGAGAACATTGAAGCCACTAGGCCGGATCCATACGAAAAAAGACAACGCCGATTTCCTTTCAGCCGTTTCTTTCACCGTGTCAACCCCTTCGACACTAAAATTCCCACTTTTTTCGAAAAGCTGCATGAGAATGGTCTTGACACTTTTTGACCTGTCTACACTGCTCTCAGTCCCCACCTCCAGACGTCCAATTCGCTCATACCCTTTAAAAGTAATCCCATAATGGAATTTCCATTACGTGTACAGGTTGTGAGTACAATAAAATTAGCCATTTTTCTTACCCAATTCAAACTTGTCCATCAGACGGCGAACGACGGTGAGGCATAGGGAGTGAATGTCCTCCCGGTCGGTGCAGAATCCCATTTTGTCTTGCCCAAGTTCTGCAGTATACTTCCCCGCCGACACCCCATCGTAGACTTCCAACTCTCCCTGATCCACAAATTGATAGGGAAAGTACAATTCCATCAACACAATCCCCACATTTGGGGGCCACTCGCCACTCGGAAGCGTTTTTGAATTCATTTTAGTTTTCTCTCAATTTGACGATGTGACAAGGGAACAGTCCTTCAATAAATTAAAAGTATAAATTCTTTTTGCCATGGGTTGCAAGAACATGGTTCAAAAATTGCGTTCATTTTCTCCCCTCACAATTTACATGGATCATCATT
The DNA here is from genome assembly GCA_034700945.1 of Arrhopalites spinosus. Taxonomy (NCBI): domain Eukaryota; kingdom Metazoa; phylum Arthropoda; class Collembola; order Symphypleona; family Arrhopalitidae; genus Arrhopalites; species Arrhopalites spinosus. The sequence goes on along the minus strand of JAQIVZ010000574.1, from coordinate 11,545 downwards.
CACATGGCTATCAATAATCACTTAAAATGACACTACAATAAAGGATTAAGTACTTACCAATATAGTAAAAACTTCTCTTTGATTTCAAAGAGAATTAACCTCGAAGATTCAGATTTATTCACAAGTGATTGTGCAGCCTATTTCAATGCGCAAATTTTTACCCCGGAAATAACTAATTACCCGTTCCTGTTGAGTAAAATAGTTGCCAATGCCATAATTGGAAAGATGATGAGAGATGATGAAAGTACAGATAAAGGATAATTATTTTAAGAAAAATAAATGCACTTATATGGATGAATATAATGGTACAAATACTCTTAGAGTGCACGTCTTCGTGGATAAACGTACTTATTCGTATCCTTTTTTGGTAAAATTTCAGTTTTTACTGAGTTAATGCAAGAGGTAGTATAGGAAAACGTACCAACTCGCATTAAATTTTAAACATCTGTTTTGCAAGTATTTTATGTGCTGGCTTCGCCAGTTGTTTTGGAAGTGAAACTACATGAATTAATTAGTTAAATAGATGCTGGCATTTTCACCTTAAGTAAAAACATGCCATATCTGCCTTGCAATTCCAATTTAACTTGAGCCAGAAACTAGAATGGCTTTTTTTAAAGTTTTGACTTTATTAACGTGTTAATTAACGAGGCAGTGATACAAGTCGTACGTCCATGGATGTGTACGTGTATACTGTTGTTTCTCGGATCTGAAAAAAATCTGAAAAAATTCAGAGGCAATGCCAAGATGATGGGGACCCATGTTGATTTGGTGGTCATAGCAGAAAAGCGAATGGGGCGACCTGTAGAGGTCACCAAAAACTTTGACTTAAGACAGAGATCACGCCGTTCAATATTATGAGGTCACGCAAAAAACAAACTTGATCTCCGTCTTTTCCTCTGTCTCTCTGAATTTTTTCAGAATTTTTGACCGCCGGGGGTCAGAGATACGGGTCATTTCTCAAACTGCCTTCCAGAGGTCAAGATAAAAGTCAAGTATTTTTTCGTCAGAACAAAAGTTGTCACAGGCATTGTTGTCTATCATCCTGCCAAGTTTTGTTGAAATCGAACCATTGGAAGAGTTAGGATCCACGGTGACCTCGTTTACCGGAAGCCAAGATTTTCAAGTGGATCCTGACCGTTCCTCTCGTTCGATGTTCATGAAACTTGGTAGGATGAAGGACAGGGATATCCCAAACACATTCTGTGCAGTCAAAAAAGTGTGTGACCTGTAGCTTAACCTCTAGAGGTCACTTTGAAAAATGGCCTGTATCTCTGACCCCTGTCAACCGAAAAATCTGAAAAAATTCAGAGACAATGTGGACATGACGGGGAGCAATATTGTTTTGATGGTCATAGCAAAAAAGTGACCGGGTTGACCTCTGGAGGTACAGACGAGTCCACTGATGATGTCTTGATTCTAGAGGCCAAAGGACAGGGGACATGGCCGTGACACTTTGTCAAAAACGTTTCCATGTCATTACAAAAAGGTGACTTTTTATCCGGACTCAATCGTTCAGGTAGAACTGGAGATATTGATGTCCAAAGTGAAGGGTCCCACAATGGCGGCTAGAGCGTAAAAAAATCTTGAAACCCGCCGGGCGGGTCTGTTTAGAGTTAAATTTTTTTGTGATTTGACCTCTAGACGTAGTTTTTGATGGAGAACAACATATCCAAAAATGAGAAACATTCACGTTCACTTTCTTTGGAATTTTTTTCTATGTCATGTATGTACACATGTCTTTGCAAAATCGGGCAGTGTCCTTTATAAAATATGTAAGTGTGGACATGATATTAAATACCATCAGAGACGCTTCAAAAATTGTTCTTTTGCCTTATGCATCCACATCTTTTAAATAAGTACCATCATCTTAATTGAATCTATTTATGTTCCCTAGTTTCGAACAATCAAACGAGAATATTTTAATTTAACATGTCCATTTTAAGAGTTGTGTGCCTTCCGCTGTCCGTAATATTTGTTGGGCCATGATCGTACTTATTCACCATCATACATATATAGCGAGTTATTTTTCATCTTGAAAAAATGACTTTGGTGCGGGCGCGTTTGTGACCTGCCATTTCCGACTGACATTATTACGCCACCATTTTTGGAGGACACACACTTCATGAGTCGGGTCTTTCGGGGATACCAGAGTCGACCTTGCCGAATTAGTAGTTTCATCACAGCAGCCCGCCAAACTTTGCAATTTCCATTCCTGAACTGGTTTTATATTTTTATAATACTCCCCTAATAATATTAGGGGAGTTTGCTTTTGTGTTAAATTTAATTTTTACCATACATTCTCACCAAACTTTTTAAAAAGTCACGAAAACTGTGTAGGCCATTTCTTCATTTTGTATCCTGCCTCTCTTAAAATTACTGCCAAAATAAAATTCATTGACTTTTTAATCAGTTTTACTGATTATTAATTTATTGTACTGACGAATTAATATTTTTACCGACGATTAATTAGTTTTACAGACGCTTAACTCAATGTACTGACAAATGGTCAGTGACCATATATAATTGAATTTACTGACGACTAATAATTTTTTACTGACAATCGCATTAAATGTTCTGACTTTTTCATTAAAAATACTGATGCAAAAACTAGCACCCATTTTTAAATACAGTCACCCGGACAAAAATAAAGAAGTCCGGATTTGAAAGTCTTCAGATCTGGCAACCCTTGTGGAACGTTGTGTTGCAATGCATGATATGAAAAGGGGGACTTGGGGCATGTAAAGGACAGGAAAAGGGATCGCGGATCCATGCGATTGTAACGATCTGGTCGTGTTAATTGATATTTTCATTTCACCAGACTTACGGCTAGAATGACTACAGACTACAGACGCAGTCCCATTATCACTGTGGAAGCTGGGGGTAAAAATATCCACTAGTTCGGCAGTCATGGCCGACTCAATGCATGGGGCCCCGACTGGTCAATTAGTGGATATTTTTAATCGCAGCTCCCTTTCAAATCAATTATAAGTCACACTATACAATTCCTTCGTAATACATAACATACTGCATTTAATTCATTTTTACTTTAATCTTGGCCTGATGAAGGCCTTTGGCCAAAACGTCCCAACTTAATATGTAGTTAATAAAAAGTATTTTAGTTTAATTTTTTGAATTGGTTATTAATTTTTCTTTTGTGTGAATAACTTTTTCCATTAACGTGATATAATGTTAGCATCTGTAGGATGCAAGTGAAATGAACTGAAGCTCTTTCTACTTTACCAGAATGAAATGTATGTTTGTGCTCTCCCAGTCTCTTAAACTTAGGCAATCGAATGCAGGCTGTCCCACGCACCCCTCCCGTCTACTACCAACTTTTATCTCCTACTAGGACTACGCTAAAGCATACAAACACTTGTTTCCTTTTCTCTCTGAGAGTAAAGTCACCCTTTCTTTCCTCTCTCCCTATGCCACAGATTTCAAATGCAGGAAAGCTTTCAAAAGAGAAAAAAGAGAGAGGGTGAAAGGAATTGAAATTCATGTCCCGGCATGGCATGATAATCATGAAGCGCAGGTCCCGACTACGAACCGAAAAACCAAAAACCCCATCACACTGGCTGGCTACAAATTCATCCGTTTATTAAACTAAACCATCCAGGAACAATTGCCTCATGGATAATTTTATTTAATCCTTACACTCCACTCATCATGCACCACACATGACAGTACCATGACTTACAAAGTATGCGAGCGACTAGTTATGAATGTGTAGGCGCTGTCAACGTTTTGTACAAGCATTGAGGATTTCTGCATTTATGAATTATTCTTTCTTAAAATTATGAATATTTTAAAAATTCAACAATGTCTCCCATGTTTCCTCCCTCAATCTAAATTGTTGTCAAAAATTGTAATTCCAGAGAAAGGCGCTTTTACTTTTCATGAGAAAAGAAGGAGCAACTTTCTATGCGTGTACTTTGTATGTGAATGAAAGAGAAAGAATTTGTGCTCTACAAGGGAGAGAGTGAGAGTGGAGCTTTCGGTTTTTGTACGCTCAGTTTCGTTTCGGTCATTTGGTTTGTGCACATACAACTCGTCAGTTGTGTTCTCTTATCCGTTTGTAGAGGTACGTTTGTCGTCCGCTCGGTCTTCATTCCAATTTTGGTTGCATCCTTTTCTTTACTCTTGGTTTTCACTTCATCTGCATCAACACACGTCATTCTCTCCTTATTCCATCAATCTTCAATTTCAACTTTAACTATCTTCACTATTTATCCAAGTTTAATTCCATTTTCGCTGGTCACATTTATTCCTTTCCCTTCCACATCCTCTACATTTGTCTTTTCTTCATTCACTCCCCACCCAAGTCCCGTCCAACTTTCACCAAAAAAAGTTGCAACATTGTGCTACATCACAATTAACATTTTTCAAATTTGTTCGTGTAACTCTCCAATTAAATTTAACTTTCATCTCTTCCCTGAAGCATTTTTTTGTTTCTTTTTTTTGTGGATATTTTGGAATTCATCAGTTTCACTAGAACCCTCGAAAAAATAAGAGGGACTTGTTTTATTTTCTCTACAGGTAAGTATGCTTTTTATTCCACTCAGTTTTTTTGATTCCGACAGAAACTTTTCTTGTACTGCTTTCTAGCGCTTTTTTCAAATTTCATCTGCATGATGCAGGGTTGCAAGTGTGTCAGTTTTGAACCGGCGCTTTGAGTTTTCTCCATTGTACTGCAGTGAATCAACATCTCAAAGGAATTTTATTTCCGCCGCATTTCCTTTATTCCGCGTGATCATTTTTGTCCAATCCACCGCAAAAAACAACCAATCTCTAACTACTTATTCCACAAGCTAAAAGGTATCTTCTAATTGTCTTGAAACAATTTTCAAAATTTTTATCTTGGGAGTATATAGTTTAAGCACAACCGAAAGGATACCTCAGCGAATATGAAACACACGTTCACACTGAACGTGGACTTTATGCTACCCCAATTTAATGTTCAAATTGAATTGTTTTAGTAATTTGTCAGTAAATACCTACAAATTGAACCAGTCTTTTGGTTTCTTTTTGACGAAAAATTTAAAACATTTTTCTGGTGACCTGTGGACAATTCTGCTGGAAAGTGAGTGTGAATCAAAAATCTAAAAAATATTCATGAGACAATATTACAACATAGGTGACGTTTATTTTTGACCAGGAATGTACCGCGTTTCAGTGCAAAATGTTGCAGAAAGCATGCTTACGCCTAACAATATCATGATGGTATATTTAAATGGCATGTTGAAACTGCCTGCATTTAAAATTATAAACCTTCAAAAGTATAACTGGATTCATATTTTGTCAATTAACTAACCTAATGCAAGATATCAGTTAGTTCAAAACGATTTCGACAATGTGTAACTACATCGACGTTACATAAATAAAGACAGCCAATTTTAGGGAACATATTATTGTTGCATATATTCTTCCATAAAGCACCTGAGCTTGGGCACTTTTAATCGTCATGTTTGTGGACCGCTAGGTGAAATGAGAGTTTGTAAGTTTTCGTTTGTAAAAGCCTTTCTATATTGAGACAGCATGTCTTGGAGTTGCTGCATACAAAAACTGTTGAGACGCCACTTTATATGTAGAATGCAGTAGTATGATGCTGAGAGTGGACTACTGCAGAGGTATGTACAACACTTTAGCGCTATCAGTCAGTTATACGCATGGCTTCGTGCATATTTCCTTCTGTACATGAAGTCATGAAGTCTCTTCGTTTTTGTACATGTCGATACATGAGTCCACCCTATCCAAGGGGGGGGGGGAGTTGTATGTAAAATACATACAGGTCCAAAAATGTTTCCCAAAAACGGTCAAACTAGTGTCAACCCCCCCCCCCCCCCTGAAAATTTTGGTGCCTGAACTTTTTACTTCCACTTTTCTTTTGTACAGGACTGACTATGGGCGGTTGATAATTTTCTGAAGGCCAGTTTGCAGTATCAATTCTGTCTTCCTGCTTTTGCATAAATGAAAGGACTACGCTATCTATTTTTTCTAAAGTTGTTCATCGCGAATAAAGTGAAAGAGATCTTCGGGCTTTTTATGTACAGGAGGCACAGCATTGTGACCACATCATTGCTTACACACATTTTTCAGGAAGGCTTTAATTTCCCTTACCACAAACTTTTATTCGGTTTAGGTTCGGTTTCTAGTACAGGGTGCTGCATCATACAGTGTAAAGTGATAAATCGGAGTCAGAAATATTTGCAAAACATTTGGTACGGGGTTTTTTCAATGCACCGTTTTCATATGAACGAAGAATGCGTATTACAAGATGTTTCCCGTACGAATGTACTTGTAACTTTTGTAGAATTTTGCTGAAAATCTTGGGTCAAAAATTTAAAAAATATTGTTGAGTCAGGATTACACTATCTTAAGGGACTTTTATTTTTGACAAAAAATTTCGGACGCTTTAGCTCACAATCCGGCAATCTTGTTACGGTTCACAATAATCTACCGGATAAAACAAATTCATAACTATGATTCTTTGTGTTTTCAAGAAGTTCATCATGAGCATGTCGTAATATGAAGTTCCGTGGTTTTCCGTGGTCAACCCACTTGACCGCTTAGGGTGATTACAGCGACTTTTCGTGTTAATAAAATTAACATGATATTCCATGGGCAATTTTTCCCACGGGTTACTTTTTCTGGAGGTTATGTTTACATGGGTTCATTTTTCCGGGTTATTTTTTCCTGCAATCGGACTTTGTACATAAACATTTGTTTTGAGTACAAATCCAGTTCGATGTTTGTATTTATTATATTTGACTAAAACAATCACAAAATTGGTTCCATGACATAAGGCCGAAAGACATAAGGCCGACACCCATAAGGCCGACGCCGAAAGGCCGAATGGAAAAAAGGTCAAAACCCAAAAGGCCGAAATTTTTTTAAATTTTGTTGGAAGCAATAGTTGTGTTGTTACAACAAATTAATTTAATTTCTTGAACTCATTTTAAGTTTGTAATGAATTGACTTCTACTTCTGCCATTCCCGATCAATGAAAATGGAAGTTGCAAAGGACATTTCGCTGAATTTGTTTGTTTCGCTGAATCAAAGCAGTTTCTTTTGAGCGAAATCAAAATTTTGCATAGCAAATTGCATTTTCATTTGTGGGAAATGGCTAACTTTAGGTCAATTTGAGTGCTTCCCGAATATAAAAAAAATTATTTCAACCCGAAAAAATTATTCTAAAATTTTTCGCCCATACTTTTCGCGCAAAAAAGTGAACTGCACATACGACGTAAGGTGGAAAACTGTTATTTCATGGGTGAAATTTCAGTGTGAAATAAAATTTTGCCACACGAGTCGTGTGACACGATCCATCCCGCAGGGGTATATAGTATTTAACCCGAGATAAGGCCTAGTGAAAATAGGACCTAAGAGCGGATGGGATTGCTATATCAAATTTGATTTCACATTCAAATTCTCTGTAAACTAGACGTTTCCGAAGTTTTATTTAATTTTGAAACTTTTGGCCCCAGTTTTCAAGATTGGAACATTTGATTTGGCTTTAATTAATTTTGAATTTTTGGCCGCATTCTTTTGGAATTAGATCATTGCCCAATAAAATTTTATTGAAAATTTAAGCCTCTCTTTATTAATATAAAAGCAGCAAAATTTATTATTATATGTATTATAACAATAAATTTTGCTGCTGCAAATTTACCGCTAATTTCATTATTTTTACTGCCTGATCATTATTTGTATTACCAAATTGATTTGTTACTTCCTGATTATTATTTTTACTGCCAATTTCATTAAAAATACTGCCACCAAAATTAGCGTCCTTCTAATTTTGTTCAATGAATGAGAAAATCTTGTACAAAATTTTCTTAGTTTGAGGGCTACCTTTTACGTAACATTGTTTAGAAATTAGCCACTTCCGTCACGATTAGGTGATGAATTTCAATTTCAGTCTTCAATCATGCACCAATAAACGTTTTTGCAAAACAATTAAAACGTTTTTAAAATGTTGTTTCCAAAGAGCTTTTAAATTGTGCAGAAAAACGCACAACGTATATGGCTACACAAAAAATACATGATAGACTTTAGCACCCGTAAGAAAATTGCGTCAAGTTGCCAAAGAGGCGAGGTCACTTTGTATTTTATAAAATTAACCCGGAAATATTTTCCAAATGTTTGACCCTTATTGAACTCTTACTAGTTGTGTTTTGAAGTAAAAAATTGAAAGAGGTTTGTTAGTTGATTTTAATTTTCAAATATTTAAAGTACAGTAAAAACTATTACAAATTGTGGTTGCCCCCGGAATAAAACACAGAAGACAAAAAAGTATCATTTTGTATTGAACTAAGCGTCTGGTGATAAAAATTGTATGACACTGAGTAAAACTAATCTCTGCAATGACTTCCGCATATTGTACATATTCTAAACAGGGAGAAGTGGCAGCAATTGTTCTGTTATTGCAGCTTGAGGTAAGGACTTGGTGTTTGATTTCTCATTTTATTTTTAAAGACACATTTTTAGGACCTTTCTCTACTACTGGTCTCAGTTTAAGTACATACTGCGCGGTCAATTTTTTTTACTCGTGTTATAAAATTAAATGATAAGACATTTAAAATCCACAAAAATTGTTTTTTCTGCTAGAACACGAAATTGTTGAATGAATGAAGTTCAAAATGACAGACGTCAATCAAATGTCACAAACATGACGATAGATATAAAGTCCTGCTGAAGGCAGCTAAAAGCAGGTTCGATTTTAGTAAATCTTTCCGCTTAACGTCAAAACGTAAAATAGTTATATATGCGAAGTCATTGTTCTCTATAAAGGAACAGTGTTGGGGTTTTGTCCGTCCAAAACTAAATTAACTGTCCAGTGGACAAAATGGACAAAACAGACGAAATGGACAAAAGGGGTATAGAGCGGACGTCAAAGGCACACATCAATATTAAAAACGTCCCTCATTTTCCTCTCTTTTAATTATTACTTGTAAAAACTAGTTAATAGATGCGCCTTGATCTCTTCCACATAATAGAAAGACCATCAAAATTTAGCGACCTGCCAGTTGACTCTTAGTATACAATTTTAAAAGGCTCTTCTACTATGAAAAATTATGGTTTTAAAAATCTGACAAAAAACAAGGTTGTAGAGGTACAGACCCTGAACAACTTTGTCTTTGGCTCAATGTTAATATCTTTAATCCTTTGACCTTTACAGCCGGTGAAAGTAAGTTTTGTCCATTTTGTCCACTTTTAAAAATCATTTTGTCCACTTTTAAAAATCATTTTGTCCAGTTTTGTCTATTTTATCCGTCCATTTTGGACGGACGGACAAAACGGGCAGCCACCACTGTAAAGAAAGTTTCCGCTGGAGACAGTATGTAGCAAGTTTTTTACAAAGCATTTTCATTAATACCAAGACCATACACACTCTAAGAAATCATGGAGAAACTATGGAATGAGTTTATAATATCAGAAGCATAAAGCTAAATTGTAGGAAGAAACCTCGAAAAGTTAAACACATTTAATATCTCGTATAAAAAATGATCAGATTTTCATATGCTTTAAAATTGACACAGGAATTTGTTCCGAATATTTGACCCGGAATTTTCAGCAGACGTTTGCAAAAGTCAGTAGAAAAATGTCCACATTTTTGGTCAAAAAGTTGTCAGAAGACGTTCGTACGGGGTCGCAGTTGGTCTCATCAGCTGATCCTTCCACGGTTCCTTTCTGTCCGAATGCGAATGCCTTAAAACGCATCCGGTACAAAGATCTGAACACAATCAATCGAATTTGAAATAATTAGCAGGAACTTGCACTTGCATTGTGCATGCTTTGTTTATGCTTGCTTTGTCAAAGTTTTTGCGCATCTTATTTTAATATTTTAAATTATTCTATTATTATGAAACTATTAACGTGTTAAAAATGAGACCGATCCCAATGAGATCTCTATACATCTTTGCTTAATATTTTACATTCATTACAAATATTTAACGATCTTCATCAAGCCCTTTATTTTTATTCTATCAGCTCCTTCTCTAGTATTATTTGCGGTGCAGCCAAGCTATTTGTGATTGTTTTATTTTTTGTCCTAAGACCTTTTTTTACCACAATACGTATGGTATACAAAAAATAAAAAACGAAACTGAAGATTGGGGTCGTGATGATGTAAAAATATGTCCCATTTTTTATTGATCTTCTAATGCTTTCAAAAAATGTCCAGAATATCTGATCAAAAATAAAAGTAACTTCAAATGTTGGTAAATCCCATCGAAGATATTTTCCAGTTTTTTGGAGCCATATTCTAGCAAAATTTTGCAAGCGTCACACGAAAATTTTCAAGTTTTTCAGTTTTCAGAATATTTGTGTACGAGTTACCTCTTGTGAACGTCCTGGTTTTCACATGGATTAGAATAGGCAGAGAGGAATAGGTTTGTTTTCCCCCTCTGTTTAAGTGTGAGCCTTCGCTCGTTCATGTGTACTATTCTGAGCCCCTGACCATCTCAACGGGTGCAATAATAAAAGAGATAAAGGCTCACTTGGCCCCATACTCTAGCTAAGGGTGTATAGGTACAAACTACAAAGATTCTCTACGATTTGGTACGATAGGTTCAAGCACCTGGCTAGTGCCTGACTTCAGCTTCGTATTTCTGTTTCTTTCACCGTTAAGCATTTTATATTTGTTGGACTTAGTTTCTCCGACAATATAACAATCGTGTCAAGTTTACTTGATTCAAAAATAATCTAATACTTAAAATAATTTAGCTGAAAGCTAGTCTAAAATCTGTATCTAGTCATTTTTGTAAGCATATCGACGTGTGATTTGTTAGACATACAATTCTAGTCTTTACAATTACAACGGAACTGATACTACACATTGTGTTCGTAAGCGTTTAGTGCACCACGTTTTAAACTTACTAATTGCCCAAGGAACTACAAATTTGAGTAAATGCCAACTTCAAGTTGAGAAGCGAAACTTTAACTACTGGTATGACATTGGTCTTAAATGTATTTAAATTTTTGAGTCGTTTTTGTATTCTATTTTAAACAAAACTTTCAATAGGTGTAGTTAAAACCAACTATGGGCATGTGGGACAGCCAAAGGTCCCCATTGTTGCCACTATGTACCTAGCTGCCGATGTGGGCTGGATAATTGACATAGTAAAAACATCGTAGATAAGACTTTAACCGAAGGCAGAAGTCGAACTCTTCAAAATTACCATGTCTATATAGCCAGTTTTCTAGCCAGCAGTCACTTGTTGGAATACCTCAGCGTTTATTAGAAGTTTGTCTTAACTTTCCTTTGATAATCACACTCCCACCAGAACAATAGGAAAAGTATTTAGGTGAATTTTCATGGAAACTGTTTCTCTATGCACAAAAACCTAACTATTAAAATTTATCACAAGGTTCGAAATTTCTTGTGTTGATTGCTCGGGAACTGACAATGCACCTGCATCACATGTCCACTCGGGATTTGAATGAAAAGTATACCGTCAGACGGAGAATTGGAGATCTCAGGTTCGATTCCGAGTCTAGACAATATTTTGTTTGTCACTTTTGTATGATGTTTTTACCTGAAAAT
>JAQIVZ010000573.1:0-59190 GCA_034700945.1 Arrhopalites spinosus | reverse complement strand
TTTAACATGTCGAAACTAGGGAAATAGTGCTCTCATAAGAAACCATGTAGACTGACAATTGGACACACTGTATATATTATATATAAATATATATATATTCAGTGTTCAGACTATTTTGCTTTTTAAATTCTCTAAAATTGTGCACTTGCTTTTATGAATTAATCCTTTACGTTTTTCGTTTTTCTCAAAAGAACATTTTACCTTTATAAATTAATCTAAGTACATTCACTTTTTCCTTTAATTTTCCAGAGAGGAAAATTTATTGTGGTGATTGATAATTTCATTATTTTTTCTACGTACCTCTCTGTTCATTGTCTTTTGATCATTTTATTTTTCACTTTTTGCTTCCACTCTATAAATGTAATTATAAGACATGGCGTAGGGATTTTTTGTGTGTATGTACTTAGAACGTAAGGAATACTAATGAATGTGTACATTTTATTTTCATAGCTGTATCGAAAAGATCTTATCAGCGCCATGAAATTGGCTGACAGTGAGCCTTTAACACCTGAAGAGTTTTGGCTAATTACTGATCCATGGAAACAAGAGTGGGAAAAAGGTGTTCAAGTTCCTGTCAATCCAGAATCTCTTCCGGAGCCTGAAGTGGTCGTAATCTCACCCAAAGGTTAACATTATTATTGGCATATACTTTTCAAAAAGTGGCTTTTGATTTTGTAAAATCAGTGTCAAATTAGACGACACTTTGGCGAAATAATTCAATTTTTTTCAACGAATCATTCTAAATTTAAATTAAATTATTAATCCCTTTTGATCTTTTTTTTTGTATGTATCTATCGTTCAACCTATAGCTGAAAGAAGTCATGATTTTAGACTGTAAGTGATCTCCTTCTCTCTCTCAAAGTATCTTCATAATTGTATTAAAAAGAGTGTCATGTACATTGATTATTAAATTAATTCATAGGCCAAAGAAAAAGTACGTTCGAGTTACCCATGACGACTTTTTTAATCCTGACTATCATCAATTGGTTTCAACGGCTGCAAGAGCAGAAAAAGTTTGTAGTTACGATCTGGATGACGTGGATGCCGCATGGCTTGGCTGTATAAATTCAGACCGTGGAATGCAAAGTTCAGTAGTCATTTCGGAATTTTTAATGGAGCAAGTTATTGAAGAACTGGAGTTGCAGTGTTGGGAACAAGTGCAAACTATACTCAAAAGCCAAGAAGGACTTGGAATTGAGTATGACGAAAATGTTATCTGCGATGTCTGTCGATCTGTAAGTTGATTTACTATAAATTTGAATACTTCAAAATACAATTTGTACAATACCGTAGTATGATATTTAATTATTATTTTTAAAATCTTTAAAAATATCATTTTCAGCCCGAATCTGAAGAAGGAAATGAAATGGTGTTTTGTGATGCTTGCAATATTTGTGTTCATCAAGCTTGTTACGGAATCACCACTATTCCGTCAGGTTCATGGCTCTGTCGAACATGTAGTACGTGCAATATTCAAAAAAATAATTAAAAACAACGTTTAGTACAGTAACATTGTATGAGGATTATTTATGTAATTTATTTATTTTGTGACATTTTCAGCCCTGGGTATCAAACCATCTTGTGAATTATGTCCAAATATTGGAGGTGCCATGAAGGCTACTAGATCAGGTCATAAATGGGCTCATGTGGCTTGTGCTATCTGGATTGTTGAAGTTAGCTTTGGTTCAGTCGAAAAAATGGAACCAATAACCAAAATTTCTTCGATACCCGTAAGTTGGGTTTCAAATTTAGAAATTTCATAGTCCATGACAATTAATATTAGAACAGATTAGGTGTCCAAGATTTTTTATGCCAATACTAATTTTTCTTAAAAATTTACAGCAAAGCCGTTGGTCTTTAGTATGTGTCCTATGTAAAGAAAAGGTTGGTGCATGCATTCAATGCTCTGTCAAAGCCTGCAAAACAGCTTATCACGTAACGTGTGCTTTTAAAAATGGACTCGAAATGAAACCCATTATTGTTGATGAAAATGCGGAAGACGGCATCAAACTACGGGTACAATTTTGTTTAAATATAATTGTATACATATATAGTTTCAGAGGTGTGGATTTTGATATCTCTACATTTGGTATTATGTAAATTGAATAATGTCATCTTAATGTTCATAACATGATGTATTTGATGTAGTCCTACTGTGAGAAACACAGTGTCAATCCGAAAAAGGATAAAGGACATTCTGGCTCTGAAGAAGATATTGAAAAGAAAAAGGAAAGAGCAATGACAGCAGAGGAACGAAATCAAGCACGAGCCGAAAAGTAAGATTTTATATCAATTACGGGTGGACTTTAAGTCCCAATTTGTATCTTATGCATATCCTTTTTTGAAGCATACAAAGATATTATATACATATGCCTACATTGTAGGACCTACAATTGCACACAATTAATACACTTACAATACAATTTGAATAATTTTTTGAATTTATCAATTATTAACTTCTTTTTCTTGCTTTAAATTATATAGGCTGCAACAAATAGAGGCTGAATTTTACAAATACGTCCGTCTTAATGATGTCTCTCAAAATTTGGCCGTCGATATTGACATTGTCAATCTCATTTTTGATTATTGGAAACTAAAGCGAAAGGTAATCAAACAATGTTAAATGGTTATCACCGCCAGTATAGCATGATTTTAGGCACATTGTACGAGCGTTAAAAATTTAAGTCCTAGTCAAGGCTCAATATTGTATTTCTATGATAATAAGCATTTGAATCAGATGATCTGATAAAGTTCTTTTATTGTTTGTAGTCTGTTAATAATCGGCCGTTAGTTCCCCCACGGCCGGAGACAACTCAACTATTGACACAACAGCAGGAGCAAGATTTAGAGCAAATGAAAATGTTTGTTCAGCTACGACAAGATCTTGAAAGGGTATTGTACAAGTTTTTATTTTGACAATTTATTTTATCGTATACATTATTTACTTTACCGTTTACAAATTTCGATGTATTGTAAAATACATGTGGTTTGTTGGTTATATAATATGGCACACATTTATCGGAATTATCACATTATATTTGTTGAAAGAAAAAGAAGAAAGGACTAGAACATTTTTTTTTGTTATTATCTACTAGGTTCGAAATCTGTGTTACATGGTTAGTAGACGGGAGAAATTATCAAGAACATTCTTTCGACTACGTGAGCAGACCTTTCAAAAGCAGGTGGCTTTAGTAAGTGACAAATCCTTGGACTTGAATTCTTTAACAGCCACCGAAAAAGCAGCAGTTCTGGATGCAAATCATGGGCCATCTATATATGATAAATTTTATTCACATGCTGGTGTCGGGTGTAATTATAAAGATTATGAGTCTCTCGTGAACTTAATTATGGGAGATGAGAAAAAGGATGGATTGTTAGTGAATGGACTAGTAAAGGGACGTCGAGGGAGAAAAGCAGGAGATAATCCTTACAAAAAGAGTTTTGCTGTCAATGGTACACGTCGAAGGACACTCTTAGGTGATAGTTCGAGTGAAAGTGAAAGCATACTCTCTGCACCAGAAGATGCTATTATCCAGTCGTCGATGACAACTGTTGTAGCAGCCCCTTCTTCAAGAAAACCACCATTATCTTATTTATTTGACTCTGATACTAGTAATGATGCTTCTGTTGGCCCTATTATTGCTCCTACAATAGCTACAACAAGAAAAGGTGCTAAAAGTATCACTAATACTACTACGAACAATGTTAAGGGTAGTAGAGGGTTGAAACAAATGGAAAAATTATTAAATAAATCTTCTACATCAGATTCAGATGAATTAGATTTACCATCCGTTACAACTATGAAACCAATAGGGAAACGGGGTGTTGGAAAACGAGATAATCTTCCTATATATTCAGATACAGATACAGATGACAAATCATCAGTGAAACCAGCTCCCAATTATAATAACAATTTGGTTGCCACAAAAGGAGCTCTCAAAGAGTTTACTGGGAAGAAGAATAAAGAAAAAGTAACTGTAGGAAAAGGAAGGGCAGCAGTGGGACGTGGTAAAGGTGGTGGCAAGAAAAAGAAATCTGGTTTTGATTTAGGAACAGAACTAATTGTTCCACAGAGGGAAGCTGCCAAGAAAGCTTCTGAGAGTATTAGGTCTGTCAAGAGCCGTGGAGCTGATGGTAGTCAAAGTCCTTCTACAAATTTAGTTGGTACACCTAGTGGTTCCAAAGATTCTTTACCTGGCAGTGTGACCAAAGAAGTGATCAAGACCACAAAATCTAAAGAAATTGCCATCATCAAAGCTGCAGACTCTGATGGAGAACAGAAGGAACAACGACAACAACGTCCTCCTGTTAAAAACAAAAAGAAGAATAATAATCTTCTTGATAGTAATGCAAAGGATAAAAAGGCATCAGCTAGTAGAAAGAAAAATGTCTCGTCTATTAATAATGTCAATAACAATACCATGATGTTGATGAACAAGGGAGTCGTTGATCCAATGATGATGAAAGATGAGTATGATTTTGAAGGAGATGGTAGTGAAATAGCAACCACCACATCAACAAATGCCAAAAATAAGTCAGTCTCCTATGTTCCACAACGTCAAGCAGCCAAGAAAGCTGCGGAACATATAAGGAGTGGACTTAGTAACATTGTTGCCACACGACTCATTATTGAAGATGAGATGGAGGCATCAAGGAAAAAGGCCAAGAATGATAAAAATAGTTCCACAATATCATCGGCAGCAACAACAACAACAAGTACGGCAACTATAAGTAAAACGTTGAAGAACAAGGTGAGGTCATCTCCATTGAGGGAAGAATTAGGCAACGATGACATATTCGAATCTTTATGCAAGTCAAAAGCAAAAGACCGAGCTTCTTCGAAAGGTTTGTAAATTATTATTTATATAAGGTTGAAGGTTTATATAACTTTTATTTTTTGACATTTTCTTTATATAATAATTAATGAGTATGCTTATGTTGAGGGCTCATTATATTTTCTTATTTTACAAGTACAAATATGTTCATAATTACCTTATGATAATTTAATTGTGTATTTTCATTGCTCTCACTCTATAGTTTTAATTTTATTATTTATTGTACGCTACATATTTTCCACAGATAATTTGATGAACAAAATATGAGAAAAAGGTGGAAATTTAATTAATGTCTTGTCACAGGTGGAGACAAACATGGAAAGCAAGAGAGCTCTACTACGATCAAAGACAAAGACTCGCCCTTTCTATTTCAGGGGTCGCAGTCGAGTTCAGTTGAGATCACAGAGAAATTTCGGGAGCGGAGCAGTAGCTCTAACAGCAGTAGCAGTAGCGGCGGAAGCAGGTATATGTCTAACAATTATTGTCTTATAGTCTTTTTAATTTTTCAAAATTATACCTTTAACAAAGTCCTTATGTATAAAAATTTCCATGATTTTCCATGTAGTATATTTAGGTATTTTTATTTATGGTTAAAAGTATAAATGGTTAAAAAATTGTATACATGATATGCAAATCTAATCATATTATTTGAATTTCTATACACCGTTTGCTTTTTACTCACATATAATACGATTATAATACAATTTCGCGTGGGTTTTATTTTAAATTAAAAGAAATACGTCTTATTCATTCTTCAACAGCAGCTCAGGGTCGTCCTCCTCTAGCCGCTCCTCCTCCTCTTCCCGATCGTCCTCAGCTGAATCTGCGTCCCCAGCCTCGATCCGGTAATGAAAAAATTCATAAAAATATTTATGAGTTTACCTTTCTATTAAATTAATATATAATAAAACAATTAATTTACAATTCTTATTCTTTTGCCTAGTTCATCCGATAATCGTAAGAGAGAGAAATCTTCACCCAAGAAATCTGGAAGGAGAAGTTCAATTACAAGTCAACCTGAGCCCAATGTTACCGCAAAGTCCTCACCCAATCCTCATCAGCCAACTCAATCTTCATCAGTCTGTTCGACCTCATCTACGAGCCCCAGTAGGAGGTCCTCGATACCAGTCAGGTAATTCAATTAATTTTTTCTTGTTTACAATTTTTCACTCATGAAACAGTTTCTTTATCCTATTTTTTCCAAATTTGTATGTCCTTACAAAAACTTGCAGAAAGGACATGTATGCTTAATTGTGATAATTTCATTAACGTCAACTAATGATGTACTCATTGATATTGTAGATTACCCGATAAACTTGTCGAAACATCTCCGAGAAAGAAACGTACCCCCAATACAAATCAATCCAAGAAGTCTGGACCAGGGAGAGGTTCAATTGCAAGTCATTCACCAGAGCCGCCCTCTTCGACGAGGAGAACAGGCAGAAGTTCAACAGCAGCAACAATTGCAACAACCGACATCAATAAATCGGAGGACAGTAAGAACATCAGCAAGAGTAACAAACAACCCCGTCAACAACGTGGTCGGAAACTCAGTACTAGCAATAGTGCCACCCGAAGAAATAGTCTCAATACCAACAATTCCTCTCCAACAAGTCCCACAAAAACGAAATCTCAAGAGAAAGGCACAAGAAGAGCGAGAGAATCAAAGGTCTGTCAAAATGATCAAGAAAATCATGGTAGTTCCATCACCACCGCAACAATCAGTAGTAGCAATACCAACAAAACGAAATCTTCGCCCAAGACACTAAGTAAATTTCAACTTGATCTCTCATCTGATTCCGAGCCAGATTCTAGTAGTAATAATAAGATGAATAATTCTGACAAATCCAAAACTGTTGCTAAATCCCCATCAAAATCATCTTCTATTACTACAACACCCAATAATAATGATCATCATAGTATAAAACACAAGCCAATGCCAAAAACTAAAAAGAAAGAATTGGGTATACTCTCAGAATCTGAAAATTCAGGTGCAGATGAAAAGGAAAATTCATGTTTACCTAGTGTTACAGTAAGTGACAGTCCTAAAGATTCTCCAACCAAGTTCAAAGCTCAAAAGCCCAGTGTACCTGCAAATATCTCTGCTGTTATGTCGCCATTAATACCTTCATCAGAAAACAAAGAAATTGAATTCAATAGATCATCTGACACTGAACCTGAGATGAAGAGAGCTAGATTAGATCCATCTATAGAACTACTCTCAACAACTACAGAAACACCGACAATTATTGGTGGAGGATCAGCTATTATGAAATCAATATTTTCTCCTCCAGGTTCAGGTGGTCGTGGTGAGTCTGAAATTTTGGATTTCGATACGGATCTCTATGATTTAGCACGTAGTGTTACAGAAGATGCATACTCACAGCATAATGATGAAGGTAGTCAGTCTGGTGGCTCTTTATCCTTTTCTTTTTCCAAAGAATTTCTCTGTCGAGAGGATAATAAGGAAGATTCGGCTCGTGCTACACTTAATTTGGTAGAAAAATTAAGACTACAACATGCTCGAAAATCAGGTACAACTCATCGACCATCTACTGAAAGCTCTTCAGATTTAGGAGATAATGTTGTTGATGATCAGCAACAAACTAAAAGTCCTGAAGTACCATTGGAAAAGGAAGAAAGTCCTTCAATAACCACCTCGACAACATCAACTGACATCACCTCAACTGGAGTAACAAAAGTAACGGGTCAAGAAAATTCATATTATGAGCCACGTTCCACATCTCCAACAATTATTGTATCCAGTGAAAGCCCAGACAGAAATTCATCTATACAGGGTGATGAGAGATGGGTACCTCCTAGTACATCAGATCCTCCCGTCCCTTCAATGCATCATCAACAACAACAACAAGAACAGTCTTTATCATTATTACGCCATTCAACATTAAAAATTCCCTTTGGTCCTTCAAGTCATCCAAGTCATCCAAATTCTTCTTGTTCCTCTACCTCTTCTTTGGTAAACGATGCATTTAGTCCTCACCATCATCATTATCGGGATCAAAATGGTAAATCGGAAGTATCTCTACACACACAACTTCATCAACAAATGGATCAAAAAGTTAAAGAAGAATCAATACCTGAATTTAATGGGGAAAATAATAACAGTGGCGTATTTATTTCTCCACATTCCTCCATGAGCAGACAACAACAACAGCAATTTACTCAGTCGCCTATTTTAAGCCCGCCGATAACTCAAGGTATGGTTGCCAATACTACATCTACGACATTTACTCCTGTGACTGGTTCTAGTAATTCTGCCCAATTTACTCATCCACAATTTTTGTATCCATTAGTCAATTCTATCAATTCTTTGGCACAATCATTTTCACCCACAACATTCCCACCTCATTACCTTCAACAACAGCAGTCTCAACAACAACAAATCTCATCTCCCCTTTCTTCTTCAGCACCAAGTCCTTCATCTAGAAGAACTTCATCAGATATTGTGTCAGCCGTAACCAATTCAATGGCACCATTGGCAAAACCACCTTTAAGTTCACCATCAATTCTCTTGGCAGGGGTCAAAACAATGACACCTTCTCTTCCTCCTCAATCGACAGGTATTTGTTTTTTTAAAAAATTATTTGTAAAAGTGAAAAAGTAGGATATATTTGGTCTTTGAAAATTTTGACAATATTTAATTTTTTTTAAAAAAAAGCCTTTCTTCTTAATAATATGTTACTATAATGTCACAATTTGTTTTGTTGTTTTTGCAGTTGCTCAGATTATTGAAAGCGTTGTTAACAATCATTCTGCAGCCGCTGCTGCGGCTGTGTTGAATTTTAGTGCAACCTCCACTTCAAAACAATTAAATATAAATTCTCCACCTGTGTTATCTAGTAGTAGTAGTTGTAATAATAATAGTCAGTTCCCATCCTCAGCAAAACTCATTCACATGAATACAGAGAGCTCAGTGTCAGATTTCAGTGCAGTATTATCAAATAAAACAGAGAACATTATTACAACAACAAAGGGAGGGAGTACAGACCGAGTACGAGACCACCACCATACTGTTGTACCTGTCATTAGTAACAATGCAGTTAGTCCTAAAGGAGAAAGAAGGGGGAAGAGACCTTCAACACCACGTGTCAAAGCAGAAAAAATGGTTGAAGAAATTATTACAAGCCCCACTAATAATAATAATGTCAAGGGTAAAGGAAGAGGTGAGAGAAAGGCAACATCAAGTAGTAGTACATCACCTGGTCGTGGTGGAAGTGTTCAACATAAACCACCAACAACTCCAAGGAGAGGACCAGGAAGAGGAAGAGGTGGAAAAGGAAAAGGTGTTGTTGGGGTGAGAAAGGATTTAGCTGGAACTGTTTATGATATTGATTTTGATGAATTTGAAGAGAATACCGAGGAAAAGTTTGATCTTCGAATGATGAGAGAAAGAAGGAAATCAAGTGATGTATTTTCTGCTCCTCCTCCACCGCCTACGATTCCTGATGTTGTGAAAAAGTCTGATTCTAATAATGCTAGTCCAGCTCATTTTGAGAAAAATTCTCCAAGATACCGAAACAGTTTTGATACTAATAGTACTAACGACAGTAATCGAATTGACAAAATGTTGCCTATCATACAGGCCCTTCCTGGACCCGTTGATATGAGAACTTACAATTCCTCACTACCTGGTGTTACTAGTGAAGTTTTAACAAATGCTTATCCTCATGCAAAAGATTCAACAGATATTGCAGCATTATTTCAATTGAGTTCAACTGTCAATACTTCGGTGAATGATTTGGAAGAATTAGATAAAACATTAGATGCTCTCGTCACTTCCTCGTCCTCTGCCTCTGCTACAAAATCATCCAATTTACCTATACCTGCGAATCAACATATTAACAATAATATGAATATGGTTGGTAGTAATAATCAACGATTAAATACTCAAACGATTGCCATGGTTGTTCCTGGAGATTCCAGTCTTTATAATTCCAAAGATTCTACTGATACAATATCTTTGACAACCGTTAAAGCTTCCATATCAGATGGAGATTCAAGAAATCAACTAAAAGTTAAAATTAAAGGACCATTTTTGGATGCAAAGTAAGTAAAAAAAAAAGTCATTTTTTGAAGTTACATACTTGGCATAGTGAAATAATTTTACACTGTTTTTAACCAAGTTGATCCAATAAAATAATGTTTTTTGTTGTTCTTTTTTAACAGTTACAGTTCCAATTCAGTACATCATCATCATCACCCTGCGTCTAATTTTCCACCACCCCTTCATCCTTCTGAACCATCATTCCATTATCCACATATGATGAACGTAACACCAAATAATTTGATGAACAATCCATCAAATTTGAGAAGAATGAGAAAGAAGGAATTATTGCGACAGTATTGGACCCAGGACATGAACATGGATGGCAGTTCATTTAATCCCTCATACTCTTCTGAAATGGGTATTCCAACCAACACCATGGTTCATCCCATGAATCGTTCTGGCATGTCACTCTGTAATGAAACCAAGAGAGTTACTATTCCTAAAGGTAAGAAAAGTTAAAATTATGAAAAGATTAAAACTGACTACATGGTTCATGATTTAAATATTTATTTTTTTTAAATGAAAAGCTGTGGCGTCAATGGCCATAATTCCAACAAAGGAAGATTATTCCTATAGAATGGATAATATGCATGATGACTTGACCCATGGTATTTCATTACCACCCCCTGGAATGGAGAAAAAGAGAAGAGGTGGTGGGTCCAGAGAAATGGCGGCACTAGGTATTGGCTTAAGTGACGGTGGTGGTAGTAATGGAACACGAAGACGACGTGATCGATCATCAGGAAATTTATCAACACCAAATTTAACCCCTGAACCAAATGCCCGAAAACGTGGTAGAAATAACAATAAACCAAGTCGTAGTGCATTTATTCCACCAACTTTAGTCGAGTCTGAAGATGGAGGCGGAAATAATACAAAATTGTCATCATCTATACCTCCAATGAAACCAAATAGTGGTGTTGTGAATGCTGTGAGTCATCCAACACCTAAATTAAAAATTAAATTTGGCTCTGAACTAACAAGCGTGAATTCAGTCATGAACAATGACAGCGTTCCTCCTCCTCCTTCCTCGAATCATCAACAGTTGAGTGATTCTGACAAAGAAACACCAAATAAGAAAGCCAAAGGTAGACCACCTAAGAAACGAGGAGGTCTTGCAGAAATTCCACAACCTGTGTCCATGGAAGAATTAAAGAGACAAAGTATGAAGTTCCGGGAAAGGGTCATGCAAGATTTTGCAGTGGAAGAGCGACGTGAAATTTTACAATTGACTGGGCTCCGGCGCCATAAAAAATCACACAAATCCAAGAAGGGTGGTAGTGGTGGAGGTGGTGAGAGTGAGACGGATGACTCTGTTAGATCTAAATCACCGGATGTTAAAGTAATAACTGATTTTTCAGCTGGGTCAAAACTAATACTGAGAATAAAAAATAGAAACAATGCAAGTCAACCACCTCCAAGTGATAATAATAAGGGTAGTAGTAGTATGAGTTTAGGATCAAATTCCAGTTCAAATAATGCCAATATGGTAAATAATGGGGGAAATAAAGGACCAGATGAATTAAAAAAAGAAGAAGAAAACGACTCAACATTAGGAATTATAAGCGGAGGAGGTGTTTGTATAGATTCAATGAAAGTTGATGGAGAGCATGATTCTGGATTTACAGTTAGTAGTAATGATGGAAGTATAAAAAGTTTTCAAGGAGAGTCCACAACAACTATAAAAACTGAAAGTGATTTACCATCTAGTGTTAAGAGTACCAACATTGTCACAATAAATAATTCTGAATCTGAAACTCCACAAATTTCCCTTGTTAATAGTAATCCTACAGCAGGCTCGAGTAGCAACCACATGGGAACAACAACAAATAACTCTGACTTTATAGCTTCTAACAAATTAATTCTTACCCCTACAAATAATGATTCGACTCCACTAGAAAAAATAATGCCGATTCGATTAAAATTAAGCCGATGTTTTGAAGATGGATGGAAGAAGAAAGACAAAGAAAGAGATAAAGGGAATCCAAAACAATCTGATAGTTGTGAAGTGAGATGACCTACAGTGACCGCGTAATTTTATTTTAATGATAATATTTAACCTTTAGAAATTATTCAGGTTCTTCATTTTTATATATATATATACAACTAGTAAAATGTAAAGTATGATAAGGATATGGAGAGAAATCAAAACTTTTTCAACGGAAGAGACGAAATCTCGCCAATTCACAATTCTCAATACTTGAAAGCGTACAAATTGTATTTCAACCGTTATGTACTGCACAGACGTTAGTTCTACAATGTCAACATTATGTTTTAAAAAGTATAATTAATTATAATATATAATAGTAATCATGTTAGTAGTACAGTATATAACCAGGATGTAGGATAAATCGTGTAAAACATTCTGTTCCAGGAGGTAATATGACGCAGTAGATGATAGCATCAACGTAAGGTTGATTAATCATTTCGTGTGTAAACTCATTGTATTCATTCCTTTCTTTAAAACTT
The DNA here is from genome assembly GCA_034700945.1 of Arrhopalites spinosus. Taxonomy (NCBI): domain Eukaryota; kingdom Metazoa; phylum Arthropoda; class Collembola; order Symphypleona; family Arrhopalitidae; genus Arrhopalites; species Arrhopalites spinosus. The sequence goes on along the minus strand of JAQIVZ010000573.1, from coordinate 46,818 downwards.
TGATTTGATTCAGCTGATACAAAGTACTGAGTTTATTTCTTTACTGGTGATATCAAATTTAATTTACATTTACTTTGAGTTTTGCGTTCCTCCCACGTTATAAATAATTACATTACAAATTATTAAGGTAGTTGACAAGTCTCTGAATCCGACTAAATGATGTCTTGAGTTAAAAAAATTAGGTAATCTTATCTTTTATTAACTAAGTTTTAAAATGATTTATCACATAGCTCATGTAGTATTTGACAAAAAACAATTGAGAATTTTTATTCAATTTACTGTTCAATTAGCTGTCAATTGATGTTGGTGTTGAGAATTTTGAATTGATTTGAAACTGATTGAAAATATTCACTGTATATTATTTAGCGTGTACCTGGCTCCTTTGTTCCTCCTTTGTTTTTAAAAGTTGAATACGAGTTGAATACTATAGAATCTCAAAATGGTGTCATGACTCAGTATTCTTTCCTTTTTTTTGTCAATCATGTACTAGGTTACATTATAGTTTTGTCACTGAACTATTATTGTTTGCTTTTTTACTACTGTAATTTATTTTTTTAATGTTATATGTAAATATGTTAAACGAAGCTAAGAGTACAGTATTCAGTTATAGGTTTTATTTGTTGTAGAGAAACTACAACATGTCCTTTTAAAATTTGAAACTGAGGATTACATTCTATACTTTTTTATTTCAATTAGCCTATTAAACACTTATTCGAATGGAAGTTATTCGTAATTTCAATATGAGTCATTTTAAGAATTTTTCATTTCGTTTTTTTTTGTGTACGCAGCAGAAACAATCATGAAATCAATCAACTTGATTGAATCAAGACCAACTTAATTGACCGTTGAAGTGAACAGTTCTTTTTATTATTATTAATTTTTTTCTAAAAAAATGAAGTTGTACATGTGTATGTACTTACTACATTAAATTTCACAATATTCTCTTTTTCTATGAATATGAACGGTATGAGTTCTATTTTTATTATGAGTGAGTTAAATATGTGTAACGGTGTAGCTAACTAAGACGCGTCTAGTCTAGATGTTTTTCTGACTTTAGATGTCGAATAGGAGGACCGGTCAGTATTAAATACACACTTATTGCTAATCACAATACCAAGTTTAAAATATGGGATCAAAATATTAAGGGAAGTAGTTAGCTTTAAACCTGTACTGTAATAAACAGTGTAACAATATAAGATATACTAGAAACTTTCTATCACGAAACATGGAAAGAAATTCTAATAATTGGTATGAAGAAGCTGACATTTCTAAATCAAGTAATAATTAGGATGAGAATATTTTAAAAAAAACGTTTTAAATCAGATACTCTTCTCTTTACTGTCCTCTTTCTCTGTATTGGTAGGTAGGTTAAGGAATTTTTAGTAAGAGGCGGGAGGGAGACAAAGAAGTAAGATTGTTGTACTTGTTGTTATTTCTGACAAATATATAAAAATTTATATATATATATGAGGAAAAACAGCAGCGGCAGTGTGCTTAAAACCAATTTGAGTCTATTAATATTATGATAGAAACTTATTATGATGTATAATATACGATGAGGATCATGACGATTGCAATTACAACATGACTCTAATTTACCTTCCATTACATCATGCAGGAGCCGGTGTCAATAATGACAAAATTAGTTAACAGATTGGCCAGGTTTGATATGAGTTATTTAGTGATGCATTACGCATCGACCTGTATCAGCTGGACATGCAAATCTCTATCTAATGAATAGTTAAAGATTACTTAAGAGAGCGCGAGTGAGAATCAATTTTGGCTCTGGCAGATGAGTCAGTTCAAAGTTTTAACATTAGTAAGTAAATAAGTACTCTTATAGATTACATTCAAATAGATCAGCATATATATGGTATTAAACCAAAATATTATTATTACTATTGAAAGAGGGAGAGAAAATTATGATAAATAAATAAATCGTTATACGTATTTAAGTAATAATGTTTACAATAATAACAAAATATTTGTAATACACATTGAAGCTAGCACCAGCAATATTGTAGAGAGTGAGGGCGTCAGAAAATCGTATCATATATATAATATATAGACGAAAACACTACCGCATGATATATATATATTGTATAATTATTGAGTATTCTAAAATAATAAAATGTATTATCATTAGTTGTTAAAGCTTCAGTAACATTTGTTACATAGTTTAGCATTCTCTTTATATTAAACATATAGACCTATGTAACTTATGATACGCTGGATTCAGGTGATGAACCGACGCCAATATCTACAAACACAGTATATTTCAACAAATTATAATGACTAAAAACAAAGTTAAGTAATGTAATTATATATGGTATTTAAGCCGCCGTTCGTCACTAAATGTTACATAATCTTTTCATTTTTAAAATCAAGAATTCAATTTTGACTACATGTACATGAATGCGAACTTTATTACATACAAAATAGGTAATCATGAGTGTAAATTAAATTATGTTTGTAAATCTATGCATGTACATAGCGTCCTATATCATCATATTGACGAGCAAGGGTCATGAGAACTTGTGAACTAATTAATTAATTATGTGAATTAATCGTGAAACAAGAACGTAAAAATTGGCAGCAGCAATATTGTGAGTAGAAAATAAATCTCTATAGACAGAATCAGGAGGACGTGTAAAAAAAAGTTTATATGTATCATAACGGTTAATATGACAAATGTACATAAATAGCAACGTATTTAAGTTCCGATAAATTTACTGTGCATTATGTAATTCTGAATCATTTGTAGTATGTACTCCTGTTACGTCTTACGATTACGGTAGTTTTGAGGAGACTAAACGTTTATATATAATATACATGTGTAGAACAAGAGGACATTTGGTAAATAAACTATTTAAATGTAAATGTTAAGTAAACATTGTAATAAATTGTTAATTCGGTTGAGAAATAACCGCATACATTATTATTAATGCAATATCCTATTATTACTACTCGAGAATTTTAAAGTCGTCTTTACTATGAACCTGAATAGGAAGAGACGGAAATATGAGAATTTTGATGAAAAAAAAACAAGAAAAGTTTATTAAATAGTTAGGCTCTCCATGTTATTAGGTGTATAAATCTATATATGCATGGACTGTACATAATATTTAATTGATAATGTTCTTATCAAAACACTTTACTCATAAATATAGCATAGGTAAGAAGAAAATATATATGTAAGATTAAGTACGTTGTAAATTGTTGCATACTGGTTTACAAGGTAAAAACGGGCGATTACATTGACGAACAAGTTTCATCTTTGCTTAAAAAAATGATGATGATCACGAATAAGAAATTACTATTAGTATTGTTCTCGTAACATGTCAAATATATTATATTATGATTATATAAGAAAGATTCTTTCTCCTCGACGACTATATACATAGGTAGATTATATATATGGATAGTGATAGATATGGAAAATACAAGATAGGCTATGATTGATTTTTAAAAACTGTTGTTAGTTAAGTAATATATATAATATATACTATCATGTCTGTATGCTTGTTTTGGTAATTATGTTACATATGTTCTTTTTACTTTCTTTCGTTTATTTTTCATTTTGTTCAATCCTCATCAACTTGATATATATTTATTTATATATACAAAAATATATAGTATTTAAAACATTTTAAAACAAAATATAAAAATTAAACAAAAATTATTACTTATGCGAGATGAGAGTAACATGAGAACGACGATGAAAAAAAATGAAAAAGACGCGAGAGAGAAATAAAAAAGGTATAAATAAATATATTTTTGAGTTTTTATTGTGATAATGGGGTTTTTGTTGTTTATTATTATTTACTATTATTACTGTATAACTAATATAACTGTTGTGTCGTCGTTGTCGTCATTCTTAATTGTAATACAATTTACATAATATTCTAATGTTGTTTTAATACGAAATTAATAAAAGTAATTCATTGTATTGGCAAAAACTGAACCAATTTGTTGCTGCTCAAATACTTTTTTTTGATTTCATCAAATGGCCTTTCACTTGCAATGACCCCCCGGTCTCTTTCCTACACATGAAAACGATTTATTCCATACACAACAATTTATTGACATGATTTTCATCTTTAAAAACTACTAAAAATAAAAATACCATTTGTATCAAAGGTGATGTAATTTAATCCACTTGCACGTATCCCCCAATAAAATGGATGGAAGTAATTAAATATCAGCAGTGTATCAGTACAAGTTCCAAAAAATGTTTTTTGTATCTGCTCAGGGATAGAGACCACAACAATGTCCATGCAATTGGTACAGTACTTTGTACAGATGCTATATATATAGAGTGTTGAAGAAGATCATATTATGGTAGACATGTAATGAATTGAAATTAAATACGCTCACATTAACTCTTGTGAACAGATGAGAGTGAGCAACGTCCATCTGAATGAGAACTCAATTTCACAAGCTCAAGTGCAAGTTCCATGGCAAAAAAACTGATTCAAACTATCTGTATAGACATTCTGCAGTGCTCACAATTTATTCAACTAATGCGTAAATAAGACCTTCATCATGCATACAGATAAATGAGATTTCAAGGAACTAAAAATAATAAAACCAAGTCAATTCAATTACTCGCAAAAGAATAACTCTTCAATATACATATTCTATCATACACTCCGTTCATCATCAATGACCCTTCACTAAAAATTTCTCAGTGTAAAAATTCTTGATCCTTGTTTGTGTGCAGTGTTTATTTAATCAGGCAAATTTGTTCACATGTGTTTTAGACAACTTTCTCTTTTTATTCTACCTCAAAATTCCCTTTCATTGAATTCGAATAATTGTACTAGTCAACTTTCTGACGGAACGTCATGAACTAAATTCTTTGTAAAATGTCCAATTCTGAACCATCAAATTTTACCATAACGTGGCCACAGTTTCTGTGTAGACCGGTAAGTATTTTTTGTCTTTTCAAAGTCTTGTTCATATCAAGTCCATTGTATCTCACAAGTGTAGACACTTTGATGACCATCATCATGGAATATTTAAAATCACATCTAGAAGTACTGAAAAAAAAGTTATTTTGAGTATAAATTTTTGGCAAATCACAAATATTGTGGTGTGGTTTTTGAGCTTCAGTTTTTGCAGTGGATGAAATACTAACCCATTAAATATTGTGTCATATGTGTATTTTGTAGTTGAAAGAGGAAACTGAGCGATTGAAAGTGTGCCGTCTCACAAGTTTTCCTTGAGAAAAAATAAATTAAACTTTCTCTGGGATTTACATTCATATTTATTGTATAACTCTTTTCATTTCATATAGTACACTAATGTAAAAATACTTGAGGCCATTTGAAAGACAAAAGACGTCTGAGAACTATAATAGATAAATAGGAGGATGCTCTAAGAATGTAGAGTTGAGTAAGTTGTTACATGAGTTAGACATGGTCTTTGGTGGTTTGATAAAATTTGCCCGTCTTACCCCCGCATGGCCTGACAAATGGAATAACTCACCTTAGTCAAAGTGCATGAATTCTATCTCGAGTACAGAGTGGATGAGTTTATTTTTAATAAGTGAGTATACATGCATATTGAATAGCCATAACCATCATGGATAAGACGAGGTTTGTTGGAATAGAAAATTAAAAATGAGGCCTTAATTCATGAGGCCACTCTGTGGAGTCTATAGAAATGTACGTTTTGTTCATTGAGATGTTCAACTTGAATAAATTTCCCTTTGAAAGCCGTGTAGAGAGAGAGAGAGAGAGAGAGAGGAATAAAGAACATACAAAAGGGGATATTAGATATCCGTCTGTCTACATATATATGGATGCTATTCTTTATTATTTATGCCATTTAAAGCGTCTGACAGAGCTCAGGGTCAAGTCAAGTTGTTGTCTACTCGACGATTTGAGTCAAGCCTGGCAAGTTTATTCCCATATTCTTCATCCTGCAATCCCTCTCACTTACAAGCCCGCCTTCCTCCTTAACCACCAAGAGGACAAAGGAAAAACTCTGTTAAGGATTCCGTGTGTGGGGGCGGGGTAGAAGAGGACGATGGTGAAAGATTTAGCAAGGTGGTGGTACAGAACAGGCCGCCCTGTGTATGGGAATATAACCCATTGAAGGTCGACAACTTTCATCAATTTGGAGTCATAGGAAAAAGGAAAGGATTTTTAATGTTTTAATGTTCCCCCCTATACCTTTTCCCTATAGTCAGGATCATGATAGCGAGAGAAAATTGGCATCAGATTTTTTACAAGAAAGAGAGAGAGACACTCCCATGTTTGGTCGTACACACTGAATCAACCTTTGTTGTAGCCATCTATAGATGGATGAATATACGTGGAATCTTTCTGTTTAACCGTGGGACTATACCAGGAAAGGAGTCCGGGTTAGTATGTATGTACGTACGGGAGGGTATAGTACATACCGAGCTTGCTTTTACTTTGACTTTGTCCAAGTTTCTCTGTGGAGAGACGGACCTCTGATATGAGGCCTCCCCCCTCCCTCGGTCTGTGTGTTAGTCATGTCATGCGTGTTGGGGGAGAAAAGAAAATTTTGAACAAGATCAATATACCGAAAATGGGTACAAGATTCTTTCTCAGTTCTACTCGAGTCTCTTGTCCAAAATGGGAGAAGGGCTGTGTGAGCTACAACTGAGAAATCCATCCTCATACTTTTGGTTACAATCTTCTACTACCGCTACCCACTTTCTCTCTACTCACTCTCTCTCCCCCTGGTTTACACTCTGTTAAATTTACATGCTTCCACCCCATTTTTTCATCTCTCTCTCTTCATCTCCTCTCCTCAGTTAGTTCACATGAATCAAGTCGTCGTGGTCGTGGTCATCTTCTACTGACAAATATTATTTATTTTTCCTTTCCTTTCATTCAATCCCCATCCTCTCTCTCTCTCTCTCTCTCTTTGTCTTTACTGTGTGTCTACTCTGGACGAATGACTTGATCTGAATTCCTTCATTTACTCTTTGTGTGGATGACTCATTGTTGGAATTAAATTTAGCTCTGAAATTCTGCCCGAGTTATTGAGGATCATTGAAGAGACTCTGTGAACATTGGCAAGGAAAAGAAGAACGTTTCTGTGTGTGTGTGTGTTCTCTTTGACAATAAATTGGTGTCATAACTAGTCTCATCCCATCCTCCCATTACGTGTCAAACTGTCAGCAATGCAGCCTCCTCCTGTTCGCAAGGTATCCCACGAATCTCTCTCAATTCTTTTATTCAATTCTCTCCATTTAAAAAATGTAATGTTTACTCTCAACAACTCTCTCTCTCTCTCTACTTTAACAACGTGAACAAGCAAACGTCAAAGTCAAGGAACTTTTCCATGTTTTAATTTTAATAATGAGAGAATGAAATGTATCTTTCTATGTAGACCCACCTCCCCAAAAAGGTTTCATGAAATGGTTTTTCCATCTTCCTTTCACTCCCTTCTGAATGCCCATTATTCGCCATTCTTTCAACTTTTTTGTCTTTCAAAAAAGTTTTTGTACACAATGTTCAACTTTGTTTCTTTCCTCTCTTTTTTCTCATTTCCTTTTAAAGATGGAAAAAAAACATTTTTTAAGAAAACTAATTTTGTTTGCATAAATTCATTCTTTGATGGATGAGTTTTTTGGTTGAGAATCGACCAATTGAATGGAATCATGTCCTCTCTCTTTTCTTGTTTGTCAAACGCATCCTACTCATGTTGTTGATTATACATGGAGACGAGAGGAGGAGGAGGAGGGAAAGATTCAGAAATGAGAGCACCCATGTAAAGTAGCTGGATAAAAATGTTTAGGGTTAAAAGTGATTGCGTGTATAAGGGGAAGTAGTGGGGAGGGGTATTCTATGGGCCATCATGGCTAGAATCCATTTGTCTTTTGTGGTTTATCATTGAAAAAGTGAGTGGAACGAGGGAAATCGTGATTCCTCACCATTTATTGTTGTTTGGATCTACTTGAGGAGAGAAACAAGGTAGAATTTAATAAACGCAGAGAGCATCGATGACTCTTAAATTGCTGACCCACAAAGGCCAGAGGACAATCTTGCAAGATGACAGACAATCTTTCATCAGTTCTTGAGACTACACCTGTTTCCTCTACGTCATTCGATCATCGTTACTTTTCATTCCATTGAGAAAGTTGACTTTGAGCACTCATGTGGGACATGACCAAGAGAAACATTGAGACAAGCTGTTGCACTCATCCCGAGAAAGAAGTGCTCATAATATTCTGCTTTAAATTGTGTAGATGAGTAAGTAGTCATGTGAGATAGGCGAGAATTCAGTCTCAGGACCACATGAATATCAAATTTCTTGGCTCCACACAAATCTGCAATATTTATATTTGTTAAACATAATTAAGACGATTTCCATTTTATCCGTTCAATTATCCTGAGAAAAATGCAGAGTATTATGTTCTACATTGACCCTTACTATCTTCAATCAATCTTTCGCTCAAGTTCATGAACACAAAAAAGTTTCTCACACAGAGGAGACTTGTCAAGTGTCGAGGAACTGGACGAGTGAAAGTCTGTTGTGAATTCTTTCTTTAATCACTCCATTAATTGGTGTAGGACACAAGTTTCTGTATCATTCCACATTCCAAATCATTGAGACGACGAACTGTACAAGTTTTCTTTTGTGTTTTTTAATTTCAATCTATTGCCCAGTCCTCCTTTTTCCTTTTTGTTCATGGTTTGTGTGTGAATGACGTATGAGAAAGAGACTTTTATGGCTTAGAATTGAGGATATATTCACAGAATTTTTAATCCATTTATTTTAGGAGTCAAGCACTTTAAAAAATGATTAAATAAGTTTAAACTATAAACCGTATAGAAGAACAATGAAATTAATTAGATTAAATGTGAAATATGTAGTTATTAAATTTGGTGAGCTTTTGAACTTGGTTAATTGAGTTTGTTATTCATTTGAAAGGGAGATAGAAGAGTAAAGGGGGGAGGGTGCAAAAGGAGTCTTTTTGTTGATTATGTACAAAAGATTTTATTTTGATTACTTATTTGAGGACATTTTCTACATGAGGAGAAAGTTTTATCCCTCACTCTCTCTCTCTCTCTCTCTTTCATGCAGTGAAAGCAACGTACCAATAAGCTCAAAATTTTTAAATCAATTGACCAATCTCACACATGCTTTCTATTCTTTGTAGTTGAAGAATAATTGAGTACTTTTAGTTTATGACACATGAAAGGAATTCAGAGGAACACTTGTGGGGACACTTTGATTGAACCATATCTCACATTTGATTACAATTAAATAAAAGCTCATATTTCTATTCATTAGTACGATTTTACAGTCATGGAAGAATAAAGTGAACTGTGAAGTAAATAACAAGAATGAGTACAAGTGCGGTGCTGCCGACTTGTTAATTGAGTAAAAGTTAAAAGAGAGAGAGAGAGGGGGGGGGTGATATTTCATTTCAAAATTCTACAGCAGAAGAACTAAAAGTAGACTAAAGTTGGAGAGACTTTAATGGTTTGTAGACATTGGTGATGGAGAGAAGAATGGCGTATTGCTCAATGCAAACTTCCTGTGAATAATTAATGGGCCTTAGAAGGAAACAGGGAGAAGCAAAGTCCAAATAAGTAGACATATAATCAGCTTGAACTATGCACATATTTATTTATTTACATCCTCCCCCCCAACCTCTCTTCCCTAATCCTTCCTACCCCCATGCAATTGTCATTACACACAAGAACATGAGGATTTTGACCTCCAGTCAAATGTTTTGATTGCATCTCCACCACAAAATTTTTCTTCATTGTTATGATAGTGCCGAGCATTTAATACTCATTTACACACAAGTCTCTCGCTAAAGAATTTTCAAGAGTTTGCTATTTTACTTTAATTTCAACAATTTTAGCATCCCATTCAACTTGTGTTGTAGAATAATGCACCTTAGACTCATTTTGGCTAGCCACTACTAACCCACTACACAGTCATGAAAATGTCATTATTTTTCAGGCCCATGTTCTGTTAACCTTTAATCATTTCTTTATTTTTCATGACAATTTTTAAAAATGTACACATGTAATATGTGACATATTAGCAATTCCACCGGTGCTTGTCTTTGTTCGAGATTTTTGTGTAGTTGTGAGAAAATTCGGCATGTGAGTGAGAGTCTCGTGTGCTCCACTTTGTATGATTGGTCTAGTTTTCATAATGTGATTAATTCAAAAAAAATTAGGATGACAAAATATTCCTTTTAGGTGGATTAATCTAAATAAATGTGTCTCATGGTTGGAAGCTATTTCATAAAAATGGCACATATTTCGAGGATGGGATCCAACTTTTAAGACCCTCAGTTCATCAAGTTGTATTTATGGCCACTCATGTTTATTTTTGTTGTCCAAGGGAATAGGGAAAGAGTCAACAATCATTTGCACAAAGAAAACGGCCTTCACCTGAACTCTAGTCCTCCATTTATTACTTTAGGACTTTTTGTGAGGGCTCAAAATAGATGTAAATTGTGTGGGGAGTGGGGAGAGAGAGACAATTGGAGGAATGATGTGGATGTCTAATATTTTTCTGAATTTGACTGGATTACAGGGTCCGTACTTGAAGACGTTGAAACACGTTCATACAGAGCAAATTGCCAGGCTCCAAGCAAAGAATCAGCATGAGTGTGACCTACTTGAAGATATACGGTATGAAGTTTTTTCCACTTTAAAATTGATTCCTTTCATCAAATGTTCCTCATCTAATGTATTTATGATGTACACGAGTGAATGGGATTAAAGTTTTTGAAATAAGAGGATTTTAAATAAAAAAATAAAAGTTGGGGGACACTCCGGCATAGAAAATAAAATCAATTGGTATTGTACGTTCAGAAATAAAATTGAGTTTGTTTGTCTTTGCAGAAATTTTACAAAGCAGCGATCGGTGATTGAAAAGACTTACGCAGAGGTAAGTGAAAAGTAAAAGGCTACTGATTTTTCCCCGTTCCCAGTTATAATTACACCTCCCCTTCCTTGAACTACTCTCGTACTCTCCTGTCAAGACAGGGACTTGACAATGGGAGCACCATGGCAGCAGAGGGACTATAAAGCCATCTCAATATCATTTGACATAATTTTAATGCAGCCTCACTCACTCTGAGAGTCAACTTTATTATTTCATGTTTAGTCTTTTGAAATGGAGATCCTTCTACACATCCTACACACGGGATCTACGTAACAGCATGGACACAGACAGCTTTTGAACTGTCAAAGACAAGATATGAATTCAATTAACTAGAGAGACTTGTCTCTCCTCTCAAATGTTTACAGCTTCAGTGACATCCAATTCAATGGATTCTCTCCCAGAAATCCAGAAGCACTCTCCTCAATTATTAAATTTCTTTCTATCAACTTTTTTTTAGCAAAATCAAAATGAGGGGAGCATGAGAGCATATGAGATAGTTGATGAAATTATTGTAGTCTTTCGATAGCAAGAAATTATTTTTTAAAATGTGATTTCTGTCAAATGTGTGCTTCACTAAAGTGCTGTCTCTGTTACTTGTTTAGCACTTGAGTGTAGCTAGGAGATGGGGGGGAGTTAATCCAAGCAAAATGAGATGAAATTATTATTAATATTCAATCCCAGTTTTCCCAACTCTCCCTTAAAATGAAATGAAGTGGCTAATAATATTTATTCCCTCTCTTTTTTTGTGTATTACAGGCTCTCCTTAAAATTTCCAGTGCGTACCTTAATAAGGTTAGTCTTTTTATTGTTTCACCTGACCGGACCTGATTACATTCTTTGATCATGGCACTCTCCCATCCATTCACGTTCCACTTTTTTCTGTCACTCCAGTTGAGTGTTCCGAGAAATGGAGCCCTTTGAACCATTGTTTTGATCCTAATTAATATAAAGATACAGATGATATTTCATCTGGAGTTGTATAATTACACAACATGCGTCCTCCCATTCCCTCCATCAATGATATATAAATAATATTTTGTACATTAATAATCTATTTTTTAAGAAGATTCCATCCATTCCCGACTTACGAGATGAAGAGGAAGATGAGCGATGGTAAGTCCCCTCTTTATTTACTCCTTCAATGTAAAGTCTTATGAAACCAAGGTAATGAGCTCTAAGCCCGTACAAAAAGAAAAAGAAAGCTTGTGTTCAATGTGATGATGTACGTCCTCTGTATTATTAGCTCACATATTGTAACATGGCTACCCATCAAATTTCTCTCCCAGTCACATCTCCATTCGTCCAAAGATTAAGTGATGCGATCTTTATCCTCCCTACCTTTTTTCACTCTCCATGAGAACGATGAGCACTCTTGATTTTCACCCTTCACTCATCTCAACTTCCATCTTTTTAACAGGAAGAGCTCAGCCGAAGGAAAATGTGTTTTTTTCTTTGAAAATCTCTAATCCTTTTTTAGAAGCTCTCTCCTAATCAAAGTAATTCTAAAGGTGACAACACGTCAAGAGGTTGACGACAGTCGACAGAATTAATGTCCCCACATTTTATTTCAATTACTTTGTACAAAAGGGGAGTCGGTGGGTGTGGGGTCAAGGTTGAAATCATGGTAACACAACCAAATTGGAAAAGCAGAGTAAAATTACTTTATCTGTGTGGCCGGAAAAGTGTGACAAAATAAAGATGAAAACCAGAGAGAGGAATAAGATTGAATACATTTTGAAAAATTAGAAATTTGATGATTGACACAGAAGGAGAGTGGTGCATTAGACTCGGATTAAATATCTTTTATGTGGATCTACATTCAGTTTAATTTGTGTTCCCGTAAAGTCATCATCTTGACGGTAAGAGTGGGGAAAGGAACTTAATTCTTTGGCTGAACATTAACACACAAATAGAAGGACAGACAGTTTACATTCATAGGCCCTGTGTACATTCCCCTCAATCTTTTTTTTTGCAAAGTTTTGCCAATTGATTTGCACTATAGAATTGAAATTACTATTTCTACCTAACCTAAGAGTAAGGCATTGTGTATATGTATGGCTTCATGGAAATAATACTCGGCAATAGCTCCACTCCTTGGGTTCTTTTTTAGGTGGTTCGACGCCTAACTAAATTTTTTTCTTCGCTTTCTCCCTCCCCTTCACTTTCCCCCCAGCCTTGCCTTCAATCCTTTTATGAAAATTTATATAAATATAAATAGATGGGGGGATAATATAGAGAACAAATCTTTTTTTCCTTTCTCTTCAATTTCTACAGGGGAATCTCATCATCCGTTCCCTATATTACACAACATTATGATTAGTATACATACAGACCCACATAGACATTCTCCTGTTACTCAGCGGTTTTGTAATCTCAAGGCAGTCAGAGGAAGCAAATTTGTCCATGTACTTTCATCCCCCCTCCCCCCTCCCCCTCCTCTCCCACTCTCTTCAATTTTATTTATTAATATTCCTGCACTCTGTAAGAGAGGAAAAGCTCAAAACATTCTACACAAGCTTTCGTGTAATAGAGAGAGTTCACAAGAAAACCCCATTTTTGTTCAAAAAAAAAATAAATAAGAAAAAGTTTTTTCACCGGAAACGTGTGGGGTTAGGAGAGAAGAGAATGGAGGTAGAGAAAAGTTTTTGTAATGGGCTTTTAAATGAGGAAAAGTGGAAGCACATTAGCAGAGACTCATGATTGTCTTGTTCTTTGTTGACATTAGGAATGTTTGGAATGTATGGCGAACAGTACTGGAGGAGAATGAAAAGGTACGTCCCCAACCCATTTTGGTTTAATTGTTTTTTATTGTCTGAATCATATTTAGCCAAAGTATTTTTCTTTGTCTACTTTGTCCAAGTTTAAAAGTGTAAAATTAAATGTTTCATGTTTTAGTTGGCTCGTGCCCGTTTAGCAGCTGTGGAGGTATTCCAACAACAAATTACAGATGATGCAAAGACAATTCGTCATGCTAAACTCCAGGCTTCCAAAAAGTGTCTTGATCAACTGCAAACTGTACAAAAAGAAGTACAGATCAGCGTCCAGGAGTTAGACCGACAGTAAGAGACCAAATTTCTTCATTATTTCCATTTTTATTCTTTCACAACTAGCAACGCACAAGGGTCTGTACCACACCCTGAGGAGGAAATCACTACACTTAAATTTTAGTTTCATATTAATTCCAAGGGTACATGAGAAAGAGAGAAGGGTGCAATGAGAATAGAGAACAAGTTGCAGAGTTCTTATTTTTCCCTATTAAAGAGATAGGGACACAATAAAAATAATGTGATCTCCATGTACAATCAACATGTCCCTCGCGTCCTCATCTTCTCTTTCATTCTTCCTTTCGTCTGTCTCAACCTCTTTTTATCTGAACCAACTTGAGCATTTTCTCGTCCCCTCAGCCTTGATCATCTCAAACATCCCTGAACCACTAAGCTCCCTTTACATGAGAAACTGAGGGGACTCGAAGGTCTTTGTTAGACTTGTTGTAGTCTCGCAAGAAAATGTTCATCTGGCTTTTTTTGTATATCATATAAAATTGAACTGAATAATTTACTTCAATATTAAATATGACGTACGTTTTTGGGCAACTAAAAATTATACAGACACAAAAAGAATGACAATATTTTTTTGTTGCGAGTGATTATACTGATTACTAATCATTATAATTTACTTTGTTTGAACTTGCACAGTAAAAAGTTTTACTTTGAGGAGGAGCACATGGCGCATGATGCTCGAGACAAGGCGAGAGATGCAGAAGAAAAGTAAGCACATGATAAAATTATTATTTATACAAAATATTTACGTTTTATTTCACTACCAACTGAGTGAGAGGGGGAGGGGAAGGGGGTACTCTGAATAAGCATCAAATTGTGAACGTTCCCTTCCGCTTTTTTTCTCTATTTTATTTTGGCACTTTAAAAGAAATTGTGTAACGTTTCTCTCTCTTTCTCTATGAATGTGTTCGATATGACCATGTGAGATATGGAACTCCAACTTTCTCTTGACTTTCTTTTGAGATGGAGGTGAGGTAGGGAAAGTAGGGCATTGATATCCAGTTCAGTCTATGAACCTCCCCATTATTTGATCCCCCTCCTCCCTCTTCTTTCAAATCCTCCTTCAATAGAATTTAAGCCATACAAACATCTGTACATGTATATTTGCATGCTATCCTCCAAATGTGAATTTTCAGCTTTTTCAGTACTGCCTCCCCTACTCCTGTTAGTCTTGTTTGAAAAAAAATTAAATGAACTTTTATCTTTCATCACTTTTTCTTGAACAAGAAAAGAATAAAATATAAATGTTTTTCTTATCTCATTTTTTGCCTCTCTCTCAATTAGACCATTTATTCGACATGTAAAACGATCTCCGTCTCTCTCTCAAGGGAGAAACGAGAACTCAACCTAAAACCCAAAATGGATTTCAGACACTTTTCAATCATCCCCCCCCCCTCCTTTTTTTCCTCTCTTATAAAATTGATGTTACCCACATAGTTATTTAAAAGCAAAAAAAGAGTCTCATAAAAGTTGTCTGGGGTCTTTATAATAATGTGTTTATTGCATAATGTATTTGTGATGCAATTGACTTGCGTTTCCCCAGTCCCATTTATATTTTGCAACAAGGACTAAAGTAAAAGAAAGTATTCATGAGAACATATTTTTGTTAGACTATTTGAAGGGTCACTTTTGAATAATTGTGCTTTGAATGTACATGGGGTTATTTATTTATGGGGAAATTTTCAGATTGAAGAAGAAGAAGGGTTCCATTTTCTCATCACTGACATCTCTACAGCGAAGTAGTGTCAAGGTTTGTTAGAAATTTTGACTTGTAGTGGAAGAAGAGGAATCTTGTAAATATTTCTTCTTCCTTTAGGCCCCTTATTAGAAAAGTTCAAAGTGAGTTGTGTAAATATGAGAGAGGAATTGAAATTAATTTTTTTTTTTTTTTCTAGTTTTCCTCAAAGAAGGAAGTTCATGAAGAAAAGTCGACGGGGGCTCGAAATGACTATTTATTGGCACTAGCAAGTGAGTACAATTTAATAAATTTAAATTAATGTTGCTTTTCAAAGGACTAAAAAAATGATGACAACAATTTTTCCTTTGCTTTACTCATCAGTTGCGAATGCTCATCAGGACCGGTATTTTCTTGTAGACCTTGACAATTGCCTCAGGGTAAGCAATTAAATAATTCCCTTTGACTAACTAATGAATTGATAAATTGATAAATTGATAATTTTAAATTCATTGTAGACACTTGAAGGAGATGTGTATGACAAGCTAAAAGAATATTTGACAGTATTGGGCCGTACAGAACTTCTCACTTGCTCTGCTGCACAAAATTCTTTTTCAAAAATAAGAGACCAAGCTCAAATGGTAAACAAGACAATTTAATTTTAATCATGTCAAAGTTCGTGACAGAGTCAACACTCATCAAGTGTCATTGATTTTTATTTATTTTTTCTTTGACCAGTTATCACGGGACTACAATGTCATGTGCTGCGTTCAGTATTACCCGGTACGTCCTCAGACATTTCAACTATTTCCATTTAATTTCAAATAAATGCTTCGAGTGTACTCATGCTGCATGATTACTAAATTTATTTTGTAGGTTTTGAAGCAACATATCCGCTACCCATTCCAGGTCCTTCTAATAATTTTGAACCTTGAATCATTTACATATAATATGTTTCACATGAAATTAAATTTAAAAAGTGAATAACTTGAAATGTTGCAAAATACTTGATAGGCCTGTGATGGAGATCATTGCACGAAAATAACATGCGATCATGGTGCTACTTCCATACTTTCCAGGGAAGCCAAAAAATGGGCAACTAAAATTGGAAAAGAGATCAAGGTAGTCTCCGTTTCAAAATTAGCCTACTAAATATACAACAGTTGAATAATCACAATTAATATTTCATGAACTCGACAAATGTGTTATACATATTAATTTCATCATATTTTATAATTTCAAGGTTGTTCGAGAAAACCAAAAAAGACTTTTCCTATTTCAACAGTACAGAGAGGCCGGTCACAAAGTAATTAATTATTTATGTATTTCTTTCCTTCTCTAAAATAAACAATTACCCAATGTACAAATTAATGTAAATTCTAATTTATACAAATTGACTGAAAAATAATAGAAAATGGAGAGAGGAACCTTGTCAGGGTAGGGGATTTAGGCACTAAACATGTGGGAATATTTATAAGACTAATTTTAGAGATAATCTTCTTG
Organism: Arrhopalites spinosus; assembly: GCA_034700945.1. NCBI lineage: Eukaryota > Metazoa > Arthropoda > Collembola > Symphypleona > Arrhopalitidae > Arrhopalites > Arrhopalites spinosus. The sequence continues at coordinate 29,682 of JAQIVZ010000573.1, read as the reverse complement.
GGGGAAGGATACATGGCATCACTACAATTTCCCCATGACTTGGCATCTCATTTACATGGACGTATCATAATAAAAACACAAGTTTTAAATTTCAAAGAATTTTGTGAAAAGAAACTTGAGAGAGTCTTTCTCTTTTGTTGAAACAAAATGAGCAAGGGAGTCTTTGTGAGGGATGGATGAGTAAAAGTGGAGACTGTTCAAGTGAATAACAGTTGTGAATCTTCATTTTACAAATATTCCTACTTTCCATCCTTGAGAGTCTTGTAGTCAACAAGAAAATGTTCTTTTATTACTGCACAAGAGGAAAGGGGAGAAGGATAAAAATGTTGGTAAATAAAAATAAACTTTCTCTCCATCTAATCTCTGAAATATAATCATCATACAACCATTTTTACAAGCCTCCTGGCACACTCTACATTCCAACAACTTTTTTGACTTATCGGAGAGTCCCACAATCTAAAATTTACTCTTCCAATTCGCAGACACAAAGAAATGTAGAGCCATCCTCCATGCCAGTGACAAAAATGAAGAAAAAAGAGCTCAAAATATTTCTTCTTGGTATGGCCCTTCCACTTTTCTTTTCTCAGATTGCATGGCGTGTACATGACACATTATTTATTGTTCTGAGAGAGTGCAACTTGGGTGGGGGGTGCATAAGAATTGGTGGGGACAGGAGAAAGGAGGTTGCATTGCATTGTGAGACATGATGGAAAGTGACTGCTGTCCATCATAATCATGTTGTGTATTAATCAACTGAGTGGAATAGGACCACATTTAGGCATGGATTGTCCAATATAGAAAATGACATAAAATATTGGAGTTGTACTATAAATGATAGTTGATTTGGTTGGACTTGCAAGAGTGAGGACGCATCAAAGTGAGGGCCTCAGGATATTTCCAGCCTTTGTTTATGTTCCATGTACATGGACGTCATGAGATTAAAAGTAATATGAGAGGTGGAGGAGGAATGAATCTTTTGTGGCCTCAAGGAAAATCTTCTCCACAATGTACCCACTGCCATATCATCTACATCCAAACTCACCTGGCTCACAATTTCCCCAATAAATCCCATGAATATTTCATGTACAAGGAAAAGATAAAAATGGAGGGTACAAGTCTCGACAGTCTTTGTCTTCTCAAGTGTCACATGATTCATATTTTATAGCTTCATAAATTATGCCGTCCCTTCTTCTACCAAGAAATACATGGGCAGGATGAGATTCCCAGAATAGAACCTCTCTCCATGTCAAGAAATAGAAACAAACTAACAAAATAATTCCTTTCATTTTGTAGAGTGACCCTGATGATCCCAACGGACCCGACTTGGATATTAAGGTAAACTTTTTTGAAACTTTGTCAAAAAAATGTGTACAAGTACCAATGTCTAATAATTTTTGTGTCAATACCTTAAGATGGATGAAGTAAGAGAGAACATTCGAAGGGCAGAGACGGAGAAGGCGAAGGCGGAGGGTGTCATTGAGTGCTTGAGAGATGGAAATGTCAATGTAGATGAGTGGATGCAGGTACATCTCCCTACAATTTAATCTGACAAGAAATGACGTAATGAATGACACAAAATTTGTTTGATTTCCTCCAGGACATTGAGAATCTGACTACAACACTCGACATTCCACGATCGGGTAGTTCCAATTCGGTCAGGACTGACACGTCGGGTGTAAGTGATAATTACTCATGACATTTTAAACAAATTAAAACAATTATGGTGGAGTGATAAGGGAGAGTAGGACTAAATGAATGGACTAAATAAATAGGAGCAACAACAACCACAGCATCCAGTACAAGATTCTTACTATGATAGTGAATCTAATGAAGCCTCCCTGGAACATCATGCAAAGGAATCCCGTGAGACTGCACGGGAATCAATTTCAACATCTATTGATCATGATGAGGATGACATTGAGGGTAAGCTCATCTCCATAACTTTCAATGTTACTCAACTTTGTAAAAAAACCCATTTTACTTCATGCACGTAATTTTTATTTTGCTCTGCATCATGATCATGAAATCATTCAAATATTACAGCATACATAGCAGCTGCCAAGGCGGAAAGTAAAGTTGAACAACCAAGTAAAATGCAAGCTAGTTGGGAGCCATGGGATGACCCAACAAAAGTTGACTGGGGTGACACTGCCGCCGAAGTTCCAACGAGTCCACCCGTGACAGCAAATCAAGTTCACCGAGACTCTTGGCCCACGGAACAAGGGGAAGGAGAGGTCGGAGTGACCAAATGTGTCGCTCTTTATACTTACACTGTACGTCACTTTGTCGTAATACATTAGAAGCACCATTTGAGGGCAATTCTATAATTTCTTGTACATTTCTATTTAGGCACAAAATCCAGATGAGTTGAGTATTCTAGAGAATGAGGTAACTTCTATTGACTACACATTCAGTTTGAGTTTGATGATTGGATGAGGAAAGATGTTAATAAGTCTGTGTTCATTAATTGAAAAAAAGCATTTAGATTTGATTGGAGAAGGAGATGGAGATGGATGGGTACGAGCTCGCAATTACAAGGGTGAAGAAGGTTATGTACCCCAAAATTATGTAGAAGGGGAGGGTGGGTCATCAGCGGGTTATCCCTTGCAACCACAAATTTCATTTTCTTCCGTGGATTATCATATTCAAGACACCAGCAAGGGGACGGACATGGACCAGGATGACCTTACAACAGCGGATGACTCCTTGCCTCAACACTCGGAGATGGCTCCAATCTCAAACGGGTATCCAGAACCATTGGACATGGACGAGGCTCCCGTGGAAACAATCCCAGCCGCTGCCACTGTCACAACCATGTCATCCGGGGGGACAACTCCTTTTATAAACGAGCTCCGAGGAGATGGTAAGTAGAATTATCTGTATACAAAATTAGTACTTGTAGTTGCTTCCAGACAAAGCAAAAGTTTTGGTGACTAAAGTTTAAACCAGTATAATACTGATGATGACAATTAATCTGTGTATTTGAATTGTCTAATTCCTTTTAGAACCCGACGGCATGTTCTGTCGAGCCCTGTATGACTATGAAGCCACAGCTCCTGAAGAACTTTCCTTCTATGAGGGACAAATAATTCATGTGACGAGAACAGTGCGTATTCCACAATACTTTTCACTTGACTACAAACTTGAATTTAGATACACATTAAATGATGTAACATGAACACTTTTAGGTTGTCCATGATGAAGAGGATGGTTGGTGGGAGGGAGAATACGACGGCCTCAAAGGATTATTTCCTGCAATTGTCACAGAAGAATGTCGTTGGGATGGTGAATCTCTCTTTCCGGACGTAAGCATCCACACCAAGTGTCATTATTGTCCAGTTTCTTAATTGCCTAAAGCTTAAAATTAAAATTATTTTTGTTCACAGGAGGAGGAGGAAGAGGAGGAGATTGAAGAAGATGAAATTTCTGATTCCGGTCTGGTATGTTCAACGAGACATTATACTTTTTTCATTTACTAGTAATGCTATGCAGTAAAAAGTATATAAAAATGATTAATTTGTACGATGTCAATTTTTGACATTTTTTTCTGTTTTGAGTCCTATATAAAATTATGGATTTTAATTTACTTGTTAATAGGCCATGCCTACATACAGCCCCCCTGAAATACCTGGACATCTTTTACCACCAGAAAAAGTCATTGTAAGCATTTTACAAATTATTGAAAAAGTACGAAATTACGTTGCTAATGAATATTTAATTTAAAATTAGGTGACCCAAGCCACCCCAGAACCTGAACCAGTCACAGCCACTGTTATCCAGAAGCCTAAAAGTAAGTTTAGTTCTAAATAAGAATTATGCATACCCACATGGAGTACGTTGTATACACATACCCACTGTGTGTATACTTTATATGGCATGATAATATCTTTTGACATTTTTCGAATTTGCTAGCCGTTTCCTACAATTACAATAAGCCAACATTTGAGATGGAATTAAATAGCGATCAGCAGCAAAAATATCAAACGCAATTTGGAGAAGATGGCCAGCCCATAGTTGTTGTACATGAGATGCCAGGTAAATAAATTTAAATTGTTTATTTTGATGAAAAATTTCAATTTAATTTTAACGCGTACAAGACTTATACTTAATTTGTGAATTTTCAACATGTACTACAGTAAATGGTAAATTGTGGTTTTTACAGATGTAACGATCAGTATCACAGAATGCGAGGACGATAAAGAGGAAGAAGGGGTAAGCAAAATTGTCCGCGTTAAACATTTTTGTAAAAATGAAAAATAATGCATGAGGTTAATATGATTTAATTGGTAATTAGGGTGACGGAGCTGACTCGGGACTTGAAGTGGCCATGATAGTTATAACTGCGGCCACCCCGATGGCAGAAGAGCCTAAAGATTTCCCCCCAACTCCAGGAGAGGAGGAAGCGGAGGAGAAGAAAGAGGAGGAGGTCATCGTGAAGTCAGAGCCAGGAGAGACAAGGGACGTGGTAGAGGAAACAAAGCCAGATGTAGTAGAACAAGAAATAGAAGCATTTGCAGATTTTGGTAATAGTGAGTTTGGTGAGGAGGAAGGACAATGTATAGCTGAAACAATTCCCGAAGCCTTTAATAAATCATCCGGTGTACCACCAGAAAAACCAGAAGAGCCTCAGAGTGTACCATCAGAAAAATCATCACAAGACTCTTGTGACACAGTTCAAGAATTGCCTACTCCTCCCCCACTTCCTCAAACACAAGACTCGACCCCCGTCTTCGCCACATGTACGACCACTACCAAGAAATCTAGCTTGGAAATTGAAGATGACAATCAAAAAATTTCTCCGGGTGAAAGTCATGAAAGTCCCGTTACCCCTGAAGAACTTGACGTTCAGGTACGTACAATCTTACATCACAACATTTGAACATGAATGGACATAATCAGTTGACATGCTCATTTTGTCATTTACAGAATCTAGCCAAATTGGAGTCTCTAAAAGATAGCTTGTGCTGAAAATACCATGGTAGGACAGAAGAAAAGGTATTCTAATAATAAATAAAATGTTCATGAACGTATCCGTATGTTAAACTCTACGTTACATTACATATTCATTGTTATTGTAGTTTTTAAACTATGAGAATCTAATAAGTAAAACCTTTTATGTATATATTATAATCAGAAAAAAAGGAATATGACAACTATTATTATAAGTTTATAATTTAATGTAAAAGATAGGAAGACAGATATGGGATGAGGAGTGAGAGGGGAAGAGACGGCCATTATTTATTAAAAAATAATAAAAAGATATTCAAGATCAAAAAAAATATTCCTAAGAATAAATAATATAATAATATATTTTACTAACAATGGCCGTGGCGGTTTGATGACCCGAAAGCTAGTCAATAATCTGCCTGTGTGTATATTAATGAGTGCATCCTCGTGTGCATGTCATTACTTACTCATTATAACAATCAATTTAATATTTTTAAATGAAAATCTATTTGATTTCATAATAATATACCCTATTATTAAATATTATATTCACGTTTTTGCTCTGTACTATTTACTAGCAACAAGAACAGGAGAGAAACTCAATTCAATTTATGTTACAAAATATAAATATTATATTTAAATATTATCAAAATGAATCATTATGATTATTGTTGAATTGAAATTTAACTCTACTGTTGAGGCTCAGTTGACATAAATCCATATTAACTATCAAAAAAAGAAAAAAACTAAAGGGAAAATTGAATTTCTTTAAAGAGAAAGCGAGTTTTCAGTACTTCTTGCCTCCATATAAAACTATATATATATACACATATATACATATTATTATGATATAGACATCTAGATAAGTGACAACCTCATGTTATTGTTGTCACAAGGAAACTCTTTTGACTGCAACGACATAATAATTCAAAGAAGCCGCAATATTTGACCCAAAGGTCAGTCTCTAGGATTTTTCAGTGTTACATCTACTTTGCAATAATGATGGATTCTGTAGTAGATTTGTAATCCTGATTGATTATATGTAATTATTATGTATATAGTTGTACCTTTCAAAAGAGAAAACCTACAAAGATGCAGCAAGGCAAGAACCTATCGAGATATTATGAAAGAGAGACAAGGGAAAGAGAAAAAAAGTAAAAAATAGTAATAATACATTTTAATATAAAAAAGAAAAACCAAAAGTTTCATGAATTTGGTCTTAAACTACAATCACACGGAAGAGATGAAACATTGGACAGTAATTTCAGCACAGTAATCAAATTATCAAACAACTACGACGACAACAACTAACTACAAGAAGCTCAGCATCAACTTGTACAAGTATAAAATGTTGAATGTAAAAGTGAAACACAATTACCTTGTAAACTACTAAATTCCTTATAGATAATCAACACAAATAAATTCAACAGAAGCTACTATTATTTCAATGTGATGGGGTGTCTGAGACACCGTATTGTAAGAACCGACTACATTTTATTTAACCTGACAATTTCAGTCCTCTTCAATGCTATGCAGTTTTTAATTTTAAGTAGAAAAATATAAAAAATCATAAAGTACACGCTGTAAATTTTTGGCATCTTTTTTTTATTCTTATTTATTATAATATATTTTTCAGTTTTCATGGACAAATAAATTAAAACCCGCATTTTTTCATAGTGCTCATAGTATTCTGCTCAATCATTTTATAAACTACATTTAAACATACCTTACATGGACAATGTAAACTTAAAGATATAGGTAATACATATTACAAATTGTAATTTACAATACTTATAATTAATTGTTGACGCTTGTGTTCAAAAACTAAAATGTTTTCCATGTGCACGTCCGTTACGTATTCATAAAATTGCTTTGACTTTCCAGAAAATATTTAATTAACATCCTCCGACTACAAGTTCCTTAATATGACGGAAAACAAGAAAAAAATAAATAATTTTCATACTGTGCAACTACATACGGCAAAAGAAAAAGAAACTTTATTAGAATTTTGCTATGTCATAAAAGCTAATCCAGTCTTGGTCATGTAAGTGTTGAATAACTAGGTAGATAATTACAAAGACTACGACACTAACAATATTAAGATTAATATATTTACGTTGATGACTCTCGGCATTACCACAAAAAAATTGATATGAGTTATTTAAAGTATACGAAAAATGCCAACGTTGATTTAAATTCTTAAGAAATTATAGAAAGAACGTTCTCTCAGAAGTATAAAAAACGTATTATTTTTTGCCTTTTGTATAGAAAGCTGTGTCAATCCTTTGGTACATAGAAATATACATTTATGTTACTATGATGTATATCTTACCAACCTAGTGCTACAGTATTAGTATAAAGTATAAAGAATAGGCTTCTCGATTATCTTTTCCTGAAATGGACAGCATTATTAATATTATATTTGGCATTCATGCCTCCTCATGTATCTCCATCCCAGATTACAATTTAGTTTGATTTTTATAAAGCTTATATAAAGTACTCAAGTTTCTTTTTCTTTTAAAGTCCAAGAAAATGATCACACATTAGTTACATATTACATTATTTTGCTCAAAACTGTACAAAATTATTATTAAAAGGACTGGCAATGAGTTAAGTATGAATGTTTTTTATCTACACCTTACATTTCTTTAATAAATACATTTAAGGTACAACGTATTCAATAATTTATGGCAAACTCCTTGACCTCAAAGGTGCTCCATCATGAAGATCCTTTAAACTGCTTGCTTGCCCTATAGCAAGTTTTAACAACGGCTTGGAAATCCAACAAACAAAACAAAAAATAACAAGAAAAAAATAAAAGACAAGGGAGAGTATAATGACGTTGAGCCAATTTATATTAAATGATGAAAATCTAAGCTCCTATATTGTCCTATATATAGGGTGAGAATTATGAAATCCATGTGACAATAAATGGTCAAGAATTACTAACGTTCCATCAATATTTTAACCCAAGCAAAATTGGTGAGTATACATCTTTTCCCAGTTTTTCTCTTTCTCAACACTTTGTCACTCCCTACCTGCGCATACTTTCCGTCGACCTTTCGAAACGATCGATGATATATATGTAATTACACTCAAATTAAATTACAGACTAATGATCAACGAAATAATAAATAAATTTCAAGTCTTCAGTTTTTTTCCAAAAAAATCTATAAAGGGAACAGAAAACAATACAAAATATTTAGCATCATTACCTTCACACACGAAAACACTATTATTACTCTCATTTAAATAAATAAAGGTACAAATACTAGCTGACATGACATGAAACAAAAAAAGGATATCACCTCACCTCACTGAGGATGACCCAGTTTTCACTTGTATTCTTCAGTGTAATCCGTACAGCTTTCACCGGATTTAATTTGTCTGGAATTTGACCATCAAGTACGCCAAGCTCATCGAATTCATCTAAAGTAGAAAAGAAATGGAAGGAAACAGAATGAAAAATGAGTTGGACAAATTTTTTTTGTGAAAACAAGGTGCACTAGTAAAAGAAATAATTTATTCTTATCTGATCAATAAAAAAAAGGTTTTATATTCTTTAATGTGCACACGTACCGATAACAACATAGCCGTCTTTGGTCGTAACCCAAGTTGAACCAGCAACCCGATCGACGGAATCCTTTGGGAGAATTCTAAGAGGAAGAACCTCAAGAGTGGCGTTTTTCATCTTATCGGAGGGATGCTCCGCATTCCCACTTATAAATCTATAGCTGCAATAATATCATATATAAATTAAACTCAAATTGTCCTCACTCCATCCATTCCAACTTCACCTTTAAACTTTATCATGGCAAAAGTTTTTCACTTTTCATTTTCTATACACCCACTGAACACACGGGCAAACAAAAGCAGACTGTCAAAATTTATTGACAAATCATACAACACAAAACTAGTTCAATGGCTTTCACGATAAAAATGCATAATAAACATTTCGTGAGTTTGCTACTTTTCACATTTAAATGTGTCCGTACATGCCCCATTGGATCAACAAAATACTCAGAAGAAAACTCAGCAATTTACAAAAACTCAACTCACAACTAATATTAAGCTTTGGTTGGAGACACACAAGTAACTAACTAGTAACTACAGTAAAAAAGTATGAAACTAGCATGCCTATTTATTGTAAAAAATGAAATGGAGTTTGCTTACTTTGTCAAATGAATGGGAAGATTAAATGTAAATTTAATTTGATCTCCAGCTTCGGGAGCCAAACCCCAAAAATAATTTTTTCCCATGTATGCTAAAAAATTTAAAGTAATACATTTAATCAATCATTAACTGCTGTATCTCACATGTTACACTTTGCACAATATATCACCTTTATCCAAGGAGAATTTCCCATAGTGTTTTATTGAACCTGAAAGACAAATACAGTAAAACAACATTTTAATGTGCATTTATTTGGCAGCCTATTATCAGTGATAATTTATCATGCATAAAAATAATAATATAATGAGTCATTATTAATGACACTATATATTTTTCAAAAAAAAAAGTTCAAGTACTTACTTTCGACTTTTGCCTCTGGATTGTCGTGACGTGTAAACAGTTCTAATTTTCCGAATTGTCGATCCTGCGTGACAAAATGTTAAAATTCAGAATGTGACAGATTGAAACTTGAGGGCAAGAAAGGAGTATGTCAGAGTGTACACTGTAACGTCTATAACATTCATTCATAATGTAAAAACTTACTTTCAGTTTCTGCACCTTCCCATTGAGAGAAGAAACCATGCCGATATGTTGGAAGAGTGAAGGCTTAAACAGTGAAAAAAAGTTTTTTTAGTATACCTAACCTACATTTATTTTGTGTTTTTATTATACATTTTTTATTTAGTATATAATCTCATTCTCATACATAATAGGTATGAGGTCTACGACATGCAATACTAGGAATACTCCAATATTTATTGGAACAACTGATTGTCCGTGACTTTAAATGCCCTGTAGTAGACATCGGAAGAGCAATTCAGCCATTCAGAATGGGAACAATAATTATCAGAAATGACGTGGAATCTTTTTTACCTTATAATGGATCCAGTGTTTGTTCAGCTCTCGAACACAACGTTTCTAAGATTATTGAATTCTTTATTACATGATATACATTGACATGAATGACCCAAACAAATAATAAAAAAAAAGTTATCACGCTGTCCTACAGCATCTCTCACATGTGTATAATCTAGTTTGCAGTATTTGACGGTGTGAAACTGAGACAGAAGCCAATCACCAGGTTTGTCCTTGTAAAAAATCAGGAAAAATTCTACCAACTTCCATAAATCCGAACTCCTAAATAACTTTCCTGAAAATAAAAAACGCCAAGAATAATCTATGTACTTGTTCCCTTACGTCAATCATTCAAAAAATCAATATTAGACAAATTTCAAATTATTCTAATACGGTATGTAATACACTTTATCTAACGCTCACCAATAAATCCTAGTTGGCAAAAGTCAAGCATGAACCAGTCGCGTTTCAACTTCATTGAATTTTGAATTGCAAAATTTTTCATGGTAGTCACAAAGCCCTACATAATAATAACATTGTGTACACAAGAGGAAATGTAATTCAGTATAATTACACGAAAAATGAACTAACCTTTTTAGAAAGGACATCATCCTCTAATTGTACATACCTAATAAAATTTACACACAATTCTTAGTTAAAGTTCGAACTCTTTTGTTTTGGTCCCACATGACGCAATCATAATTAGACCAAATGTGAATCAAAACTGTAAAGTACCATGTTCCACGATGCTGAGCATACATCATTAAATAGGCATAGTCTAAATCTGCAAAATAATTGACACAAATAAAATCAATACAAATCAATTATAATGTGGGAATTTTTTTTCAAAGAAAAAAAGAAATATTTTCTTACTTTGTTTTGTCCTCCACCTTGTTCTATCTTCCGAGTCTCCGAGAGTTCCTTTAATATTCTTGAAATCAGGGTAATAATTTGCCGATGGTGCGATAATTTCAATCAATCCTACACAAAAGTTCACAAAATCAATATCATTATTAATAATATTTTACGCATTCCTAATGTAATGCCTTAAAATTCCAAAATGAATAAAGTACACTAAGCTCACTGAAAAAGTTTTTGTAAAATACTAAGAAGGTGTATAATTTGAGACATAAAAATTATTCTGCCACTGTCATGAAATCACTCTAAAGGAGAAACCAGAGAATATAGTAGTATGGTTCAAAAATTACGTGAAGAGAAAATATTTAGATACGTAATAAGAATAACTAATTGCCAATAAAAATTAAGTCAACGTTAAATTACATCACAAGAAATCATTAAAAAGTTTGTACCTGAATCCACATCTCTCTTGAACCTATGCATAGTAATAATTAAAATATTATGAGTGATTTATGCACAATGTTGGTAAACATGCCATCAAAAGACAAAAGGTAATTATATTCTGTTTAAAAGTTTACTCACTGTTTAGTTATTGAGTTAACAGTTGTTTGTACAAAAGACACATCCGGTTCCGCAATGAAAACTAATAAATAAAATTAAAATTTATTTACCCAGACTAATAAATTTTAGTTTGTGTTTACATTTAAAACATAAAGCTTACCAATCACCAATGTGTCATTCTTTTCCGACGGAAGCATCGAGTTAATCAAATTTTGAAGAGTAGGAAGGAGGTAACTCTGAGTGGGACGTTTCACAGTTGGGATACCAATTACTAATGACACTGAAATAAAAAGATGAAAAAAATTAACTTTGATGTGTGTCTCAGTGCCTACGTCATTTTCTTTCATATCAAATTAGCTTTGACAATCTCTTAATTACCCAACTCATACTTGTAATTAGACACATTACCAATTAACTATGAATTCATTTTTCTCTCAAATTGAACAAGACATTGTCCGTACGAGAAATTAGAACGGGAAAGGGACGGGCTTGTGCGTATCATCTGAAACCCTTCTATCCAAAGGGTTTCACATATTTCGTCATCATGAATAACAAATAAACCTGTCCTTCAGACTAAACTTTGACAGTCTGATCAATTTTCGTAAGTTTTCTCACATTTTCAAAGAAAGTCTCGAGAATTCTCAGCACTACAAATACAGCCATGTCATCTCAAATGAGAATGTGTTAAAATTCATTCTCTACTTCTTGAAAAGAAAGAACTTGTAGTGACTTAAAAAAATTGGTTGATGTTGCAATTGAAATGTATTTAAAAACACTCTAAGTTTGAAAAATGAAGAGTTTTCTGGCTAGTCTGGTGGCTATACAGTAAGATTTGAAGAACCCAGTTCAGAAATTTTACCCATGTTGCAATATTTAAATAACATATAGGTAGCTAAACTTTTAGATTGTCATCCTTAATTTTGTAAAACTAAAATTTTCGTTAAATTTTGTATCGTCTCTGTTGTTACTTGAGTATAAATAAGAGGGAGCATTTATTAATTTAAAACTAGTGATGAGGTTCTTAGAAGAAAACAGACAAAAAACTTACCACTCTCTCGATCCTTGCCGATCGTAAGGGCAGGAATCAAAGCATCATCATAATCCAAGAGGTAAGGTAAGGCATTGTAAATGCTGCCAGTCTTAAGGCGATTGCGATTTATTAAATTCACATTAAAACCAGGTGAATGACTGAAATCACCTCGATTGATCGTCAACATTTCCGCCCGCAAAGAACGAACTGCCGATTCATATTCAGTTATTTGTGTTTCCAGCGTTGCTAACAGTCGTAAGATTTTTGTCTCTTGGTCTTCATCTGTACAATAAAATTTTAGAAATATACACCCTTGTAACTGTTGTTCACTACTGCTTAAAGTATAAAACACTACAAATTACATGATAAACCGTGTGTTCAATGAACACTGTTCCATTACCCCTAGACCCGTTTTGGGGTAACCTCTAGTAGTTTTTGAGAAAATAATTATATTGCGCTATTCTGCATATTATAAAAAATTGGAAAAACTTGGGGTGACCTGGAGGAACTTTCAAAGCTCCGGTTTTGGATATTTGGTCTCACCCACTCGTATTCAGTTGTTTTTCAACTCATTTTAATTTTTGCAAAGGATTTATGTAGCCAACGAAAATCGACAAGGGTATTTCCATTTCCATAAACAGTGTTTATTAAACACGAAATTGGTCCGTTTCCGGTTATGGCGTCCCTGTCTAGGTAAATCTGTTGTTGGCATTGTCGTTTGATTTGCATGAAACGTTCTTTAACTTGGCCAAGCGACCCTAGAAGGTCGCTTCACCAAATCATCTCTAGAAGTCAAAAAAAGGTCAAAAGCTTTTCCGTCCGCCTAAAAGATGTTGAAGACATCAATTTCCATCATTATACACATTTCATGAAAACCAAACCAAAATGTCAACAACTGCTATACACTTTTAACATTTTCCTGACGTCCAGAATAGCACAACATAATTATCTTTATCAGGAAAAAGTATTAGAGCACCCAAATCGAAGCTCAACCTCATAATGTCTAGTGGTAATAGAGTTTCTCATACATGTACTTTAATGCTTGTAAAAAATCAAACTTTGCATACCGGTGGACTGTGAGTGCCAGAGGCTCTGTATGAGGAATAGTAAGACGATTATAACGGCCACCGCTGCCACTCTAAGACTAGACAATGACAATTGATAAAAAAAGGTTTAAATTAATTATGTACAAAACATCTTTTTATCTAAATTTGTTATACAGAAATTCTTGAGAGATTACATAATTGTTAATTAACAAGTAGTTGACAAATGACAACTACAAATGATCTATAAAGCTGAAGTAAATTTTAGTAAATGTTTATGATCTTTATGATTAAAATTCAGTTCTTTTTAGGTTAAATTTTAGAAATATAAATAACATCTGTGTGTAAGTAAATCTTGAAGTCATTCGTTACATTTTCATCTTCCTCAATAACGATTTACATGTCTATCATTCTTATTGCGTACTATATGCAAGCACAAGCACAATCGATTCTGGACAGCAAAGAGATGATGAACATGTCACATGTCGTTTTTGAAAAAATAAAATAAAATTCAAGCAGGTAAATAGTATTGAGCTAATATAAACTATATTTGCCAATATTTGAGTATTCATCAATATTGTGACTACAAATTTATTATTGAAAAATGGCTGTGTAGAAAAAAATGTTTCAAAATCCAGAATTCTATGAAAGGAGAAGAAAAGATGTTTCAAGTTTACACGCTTACTTAGAATGATAATATTGCCTAAACTATTGTTCACGTATGTAAATTGCATACATTTGAAATTTTATGTTATAAGAGACTGGAGAAAATTGTCGTTTATCTAAATCTGTCAAATTCACTTCTCCCTGTCAAGCATGTCAAGGTTCGTGGAAGTAAAAAAAATTGAAATGTGACACCTACAGAGAATAAACATGATTATCTATGCTAGAAGCCAAGACATATCTCATTGGCTTTGAAATGAATTTTTTGTTGATTCTCAGAAGTGTGATGGGTTGCCAAGAACCAAATCTGATCCAAGTCTACACAAAAAGACTATGATTCATTTGAATTGTGCTAAACTTTGTGGGTGACATATTGGTAGACATAGTGGAGCTAATTATTGAGAAAATCATTTCGTCAAAAGATACTCTAAATTTATGCCTGAAATAAAATTGAAAAAAAGAGCAGAGAGTATAGAAACAAAACTGGAACATGTATTTCATACACGGTTTGCAATTTTAGTCCAAAACGAAACACAGTAACATTGAATTAAATTGTAGGTATAAGCGAATTATATGACTGTTGTCAATGAGTACCGTTCCTGGAAGACTAACTAGAAACCGTCGCTAGGAAGGATTTCATCAAGCTAGAGTTAGTGGTAGCACGAGAGGAACATCAAAGAGAAAGGATCAAGTAAGCTAGCAAAACTCAACGCATACTTTTTTGACTTTGACACAAAAAGAAGAGTAGTGTGGACGACCAAGATAATGTGGATCCACATTAAACTAAAAGTTGCTCATACTTATATATAACACCGACTGTCAGACATACTGTCCCTGAACGGTCTTCCTTATTAGAAGAGAGACCTTTCAGATTTGATTATTTGAATATTTAATGTATATTAAAAATATAAGTACTCACGGAAACTGCATACTACAGATATATGATATCTACTGGGAATGCGGTCTGAAAAAAGCGACGTCATCAGCTAGCTTTGTCTCCAGAAGTTTAAACGCTTGATATCACAGACTCGTCAATTAATAATTTGATTGGACAAATATGAGAGGAAGGAAACCAAGAAGGGGAAGGGAAGGTTCCGATGATTTAAAAGTGTGACTGCCGATACTTTGGCTAGCTTCCTATGTTCCAGTCGTAAGTAACCACAAACATCTTCTCTTCATCTGGAAGTAGCATTTTCATTTAAACCATCATCTCATCTCTCACTTTTGAATCCATCTGTAACAGAAATGATAAAAGTGAATTAAATGTCAATTAATTTTAAAAAAACTAATTAAAATTATATTTTACAAGTGTGAGCATTATACAACAGGTGCGATGAAAAAAAAGTATTTCATAGACACATAATTTTTATTTTTTAGATGATAATCTTTAATGTAATACATGTGAGACTTTCATTCATTTCCCTAACAGCAAAAGATTAAACAACAACGTTGATAGGAAACCAGCTGCCGCTCACGTCTATACCCGTGACCCATTTTTTTAAAAAAAGAAAGAGCTTATTCGACTACTCTCAAGAAAGTTTTCACCGTCTATATCTACACATGCTTGTTAAAAGTGTAACGTGATGGGGATGGATACAAAATTAATTCAAATTTAAACATGAATATGCGATGAGTACCGTACTTAAAAAAATTCCGCTATCTGAAAACTTTTAATTTCCTTCCGATATCATCATCAATTGTTAGCCATACCTTCCAACATATTTCTGAAAGCCCTATGTAACTAACTTCAACATTTAAATAAATTAATATCTTTTCAACTAAGTACAGATAAATGGTTAAATCATTTATGTTGAACATATTGGCTACATGTACCTGCTCAGTTCGAATATAATTTATAAAAATTCTACACTGTCAATATACATGTATATTATTGTATATTGATGTTTGTCTCATATGAGATAAACATTGCCTGTATTAAAATGAAAAACGGTTTTGACACACATCTAAACACAAAAAAATTGAGACAATATGAACAAAACAGTCCAATTTCTTTAATTATTTGACCACCCGTAAACTTTCTTTGTTTAGTATTAATTTCTATAAATGTTTCAACTTTCCCTAAACTCTCCAAACCTACACTT
This sequence comes from Arrhopalites spinosus, assembly GCA_034700945.1. Classification (NCBI taxonomy): domain Eukaryota; kingdom Metazoa; phylum Arthropoda; class Collembola; order Symphypleona; family Arrhopalitidae; genus Arrhopalites; species Arrhopalites spinosus. The sequence goes on along the minus strand of JAQIVZ010000573.1, from coordinate 13,450 downwards.
TGTAAATCCACTCAAAACAAAAGAGAAAGTAGTACAGATATAAAATAATAATATACACGAATTACTGATGAGACCTTCACTAAAAAGTTTTCAGCGTCTAAAAATAAAATAAAATTCACTCACTGACAAGAAAAATCGACAAAGAAAAGGGAGGAGGAGAATGTTTCAAAGTATGGAAAACACGGAGAGAGAAAATGTGTACTCTCAATACGAATTTACCAACTCTGAACAAAATTACTGAGAACAAACTTTCACTCTGGATGAGAGTAGTCGGAACGAGTGAAGACCACAACTAAACAAGAAACCGTTGCTGAAAACCCCCACTTACCTCTTGAGAATTCTAACCCAACCATTTCATTCGTTATCATAAACCTGGGCCTAAAGACCTGGTGATAAAGAGGAGAATTTTATGGCAATACATTACAGAGATGCAGTGTACAAGAAATTGCATTGAAACTATTGATTCATGTACTCGTGTGTTCAATGTGTTGTCATAATAGAATACATGTCTCTTATACCCAACAAGATTAATACCAAATTTCCCTTCAAAGTCATCATAACTGGTCGTTGACAAATTCTTGATTACCATTATTACAACAACAGGTGTAATGTACAGAACGCTCAGTGTACAGTACATCTGTATGCTCATAAAAATACACCAAACCAACTGTGTCCGTTACAATAAGAGTAATAAAAAAGTAAAATAAATCATCATGTACAAAGGTCTCAAATAATGAACATTCTCAAATCCCTTTCATCAACATATTTTAGTTACTAATTATTCTATATAATATATGAAAAACTTTACCAAAATTTTTATGGTACCCAGAAGGTCGGGGACAAACTGTCATTGACAGTTAACACATTTGTTGAAAATTTACCCGGAATATTACGTAGTTACACTATCACCATCAACCACAGTCATAAAATCTTATAGTTTCAGAGCACAGATAGACAAGGGGGAGGGTCAATCAAAATTTAACCACTCAAATTCTAAAGGTCCATCCTTCATGTTTGTCCACAAATTGCATATGGATGAGAACAACTTTGAAAAGACTTTGTACAAGGATAAATGTATGCACAATACTCACACACAAAGTTTGCATATTAATATAGATAATTATTATTTAATTAAAAATGATTCATTCGTCTCCATACTAAAGCAACAGAATGTTGCTAAATTATTACACAGACAGAGGTTAGAAACAGAGAGGGAGGGCGGAATACAGATTATGTGGGATTGTAGAGCACTCGAATGTATTATTTTATACATTTTCCACATTTGGTTGAAACACTGTGGGAATGACTAATATCCGGAGAATCTCGGGCTGAGAATTTTCATCTCCAAGAAGAAAGTAGATGAAAAAAAGTACGCGAACAAGAAACGAGATAGAAAGAGTCAAAGGAATCCCAAGTACAAGACGACACGACCATCTTCCTGAACCTTCTTCGAGACACTGACGAGCGAGACGGAAGGAATAGCACATACTATGAATGAGAAAGCATGTCTCACTCTCTCGTATGTACTCCTTACGGTACATAGTCAAATGGAGTAAACTGCGGATATGCAGAAGGAAGAGAGAGACGGAGATGAAGACGATGGCTGTTTGATGGACAAACTCTTCATGCATATTGTATAGAAACATGCATTGACATTGAAGGAGGACGGATTTGTATTCAGACACACAATACGACTTATGGTGACTCAATAATGCTACAAATACCCGTCCGTTTAATAATGGACTGTCACCGAGTCTACACACATACATCAAGGCGTGTGTGGGACAGCGCATAAATTCAACAAGACAAAAAAAGTGAAAGATGGGACTACTGCAGGACTTTCCACGCAATGATAAAAACACATCCGCTCTCATGCCATCACAAACTCGTATAACTTTCTTTTCATTCCCAACACCCAACAGACTATACTTCATTCTACATAACCTCTTTTACCTTACACATACCCAACCAAAATGTAATGGGCTTTCCTCTCATTGTCATGATGAAGTCACCAAACTCACCAACCAGTAGAATGAGTAGTAGCCAAATAAAGTCTCCGCGTCGTCGTCCCAACTACAATCTACAGACAAATAGACAAGTGGATAGACACTTGAGCCTTCACTTTGGACTCTACAACCTTCAGAGTCTTAGTCAATCTCCCGACACACACAAGACTGAAAAGTTCAATTTATTTATGTTTTATATGGAACTGTCCAATACTCTTACAAGAAACAAAGTTGAGACATTGATATGTCAAACATACGCTGAAATATATTTCATTTCCCAAGCGAACGAAAATATATAAAAAGAAGAGAAAAAGTACACAAAAATGACCCAGAAATAGACAAAGTTTCTAATCCAATTATTGAAAAAAATGTGACGACTATACTCAACATTCACACTCTTCCACGTCCAATTTTAGCCAACTATTTAGTAGATGAAGAATATACATGTGTATGTGTACATACAACCGAAAAAACATCCGAATGGGTTATCTATACATATATGTATGTGATAGTACTGCTAGTGCTCTCTCAAAGAGAGAGGGAATGTACTCTTCTGCATTAGTTTTTTTTCTCTCGCTTTCCACACAGTCTTGGTATAAATTACTCACGAACTAGAGACATGAAAAATCCTGAGGAGAACACACACACACAAAATTCAACATTTAAACATTTATTGGTGTTTCGGTTTCCTGACTTCCGTCTCCGTCCAAGCAATTCTATCCACTTCCATGCTGACAGCATTGACTTTTCTATATTTTTATTATGCTTTCTTACTCATTTATATCCAACTTTTCCTCCATCCACAGCTTTATAAAAAAGTACCATGGCTCACAACATTTAAACTCTGTTGTTAACATGTATTCACCATACCTATGTTAGGCGTAGTATGCCTATATAACTATAATATGTACAATTTGTTGACTAGTTAATGTCTACAAGAAGTTTTAATGCAGTTGCACATGTTCCTTACCACAAATAACATACTCTCAGTGGGTATAATTTCATTAAATTATTAATAAGATGATTGATGAGTAACAATACAAATAAATATTTTCTGCAATATGTATTTGGCATCTTTCAAGTGACAATGCATACCAGCTAGTTTCATTGTCAGTTAGATTAGAATGAGCTCCCTTTCCAATGTTAGGCGTAATCCAAGGTAGGCAAATAAACTCCATGAGGATAAAAATGGAATTCTTTGTGACACAGATTTTCCATCAAAATAAGTAAATGGATAATACCAACGGGAAAAAGCTGTTACTTCAAAGTTCATGAAGCACACAAAAAAAGACTACGAAAAATAGTATAAAATAGGCAGAGTAGAGTAGGAGCATTTCCATTATATAAAGTATAATTTACTTGGTATCAATTTATAAATTGTGAGTATAATATTGTCGTGTTGGAGGAAGATGACTTTAGTACTAAATAGTGTACAGGATGACTTGGCTTATGTGTACTCAAGAGACTTGGTCACAGAGCTGTAAAATGTAAATTATTGGCCCATGTGGAACATTATAGTAAACATATGATGTCTTGTAAAACTACTTTCATCATATTTTATAACAACCAATTTTGAGTATGACATTAACGGGTGAGACAGCCAGAGTTGGTACATCATTTCCTCCCTTCAATGCTTATCAAGTGAGCATGTATGTCCTTTTACCAAAGTGGGTGCACATTCATGTCACCTCTCCATGAGATATATCGGTATAGAACTGCATAATCCACCTCACAGAGACAACGTGCTGTAACATGCAACTTTGTTGACAATTAATGGAGACATGCAGAAGCACGAGCTTCATCAAATTGGAACATAAACTCCAAAACTTATGCATGATAAAATTCTAAAAGAGTTGAGTTAAATATAATAATGCGTATCATGTGAGAAATGTGTCAAGACCAAAATTAAATCCGAAGGACTCTCTTTAACATGTGCAACACTACTGCAAAAAGGAAAAAACCACTGAAATTACTTATATATCTTAAATACATGTTGGCAAATTACTTTAGCCCTGTCATTGTCAAGAACAACTAACGATACCACCATAAAGTCACCCATGACAATTGAGCAATATGTACTATTACTACTATTCACTACTCATATGCTTAATGTAGAATATTTACTATTTATTTATGACTAATCCCAATTATAAGTGTTCAAAATATAGGACATTTATTATGATTAAGATTCCAGAAAAGGCTACCAAAAAATAAAATAAAATCGATTTAATTGTTTGTTTTGTAAATTGACATGTCAATAGATAATTTCGCATGATATGTTGTGTCTCTACATAATATTAAAGGGGAGAAAGCTTTTTCAATTTTCCTATTAAAAAACCATTGGAAGGATTCAACTCCTATTTATATTATGCACAGAATACATAATGTCGAAGGTAAGACCAGGTATCATCACACAAGTCCTTCAACTCTTGCACCCTATTGCTAAGAACAATTCAAACTATATCGTCATAATACGATGCCGATGGGAATATGACACCAAAATTGAAATGTACCCATGGACAGGGGCTGGTTATCAGAAGGGAAAGAAATGTGAATTACAGAAACGATTGATTTTCAAACTAAAATGAAAATGTTACACACGAGTAAATGTAATTTAGCAGTACTTATAAGCACATAGTATGTAGTATAATCACATGTATCAAAGTATTTGAATTTTTTAGACTAATGACATTCTTCCGTCCATCAAAGTTTGTTCGGATAAAAAAAAGAATAACTATAGTGAAACCAAGTGCCAGATTTTTGTTCTTGCAACACATTGAGTTACTCAATTTGAGTACCTGCCTATATAGTATCTCTAAAGGTACCCTTGACCAAAAAGAAAAGAAAAATCATTTATGGCAGGAATGAGATAATGGAAAAATTTCTGACGAGTAGAATTCAATAGAAAGCTGGATTCCAGTTCTCCTCAAAAACAGTCTTATTCTGATTTATGATAAAGCAATGGTAGTACAATACATAGTAGACGTAGATCCAAAAAGTTCAAAGGAAATCAATCTCATCAGCGTTCTGTTCTAAGAAATGACTGATGACTTTTTCATTATATGGAAGCCGCAGTAGTCCATATACATTTATGTACATATTTATAAATATGTATCTACGAATATGTATACTACTGTAGTGATGGTAGAAACTCAATTTTTATGTAGGTTCCGATACATTAGAGAACATTATGAATTTTTGTAATGTTTATTTATTTTCGTTTGTAGCTTATGAAGAGGAGGGAAAACTCTACCACTAACGATAAGTAGGAGAGTACTTACCACTTACTTAGTATGAATATTAGCATGTACCAATACAAAGTCACATACGTAGTAGAGAAATAAGACAAAATGTTAGTTAAATTAAATGTGCACTTACTGAGGAATTGAGCTAGGTATCAGGAGGGAATCTTTTCTATATACATGCATAGGCGAACTTTTGGTGAAAATCTTTTGAAAGGTTAGCCCATGAACAAACATACTTTACACAATAACTCTTTCAACCAACTTCCGAATTGAAATTGAATTTAAGAAATGTGGCAGATGACGATTGTATATTCTTTTGAGAAACAAAGGAAATTAACAAATGTATAGATTATTCACATTATAAGTAAATTAGAAGCTTTCCAGTAAAAAAATCAATATTTTTACAGTTACACTTGCACAAGGTCATTGACTTTGAAAGGCTTTTGCAATCAATTTTCCACAGTGACTCTCATACTAAGACTATTAACAGGACAACAACAATTGACGTCATTATCATTTGCGAATACAATTAAAGAGGTGTGCTCGGATGTCGCACAGACACTGAGAAAATGTACAGACAAGTCATTGCAAATTGCAATGCCCTATTCTGACTCCTTATGAACACTGAACAAAACTAAATAACAAAATCGTCCAAGTATCCTTGAAGAATGGCAAGAATAAAACATTAAAACGGCACTGGAGCTATAATTTATAATTTGACATGTATAATACACTACAGTACATTTTGGAAGTCATCTCTTGACTTGAGAATTGAGGACAGCAGACAAAAAAGGGCTAACATATATTGAATAAAATTATACTAGCTTAGATGCAACACAATGTGTTAAGCATGTCAGGAATTCATCTGCATAGCTAATCAACATTATGCTTATAATGATTATTACAACATGAAACTCTCCTGTGTGCTCCATTGTATACTAAATACGTATAGTATTATATTCATTATCATTATTCATATGAACTGAAATACATTTCGCTTCCTCTCTCTCATCATAAATATCTCCCTAATAATAATATTAAAGAAGCTCAATACGCCACTCATATATAAAATGGGATTTTTCTTCTAGTTTTAAGACAATTCTTAAAATAATTAACTGTTTAAATAAAAATGACGTTCCATTTAATGTTAAATCCTCAATTTCTTTGCAACACAATTTGTAGTACAAACTTATTATTAAGTATTAGAGTAAAATACAAAATAATGATTAAAGAATTAAAACTGTACCTTTATCAAGTGTCAATTCCCAGTTAGTCCGGCAAGGAAAGCTCGCACAGACAACTCTTTTAAGTACATGTACCGAATACACCACAATTAAAATGACAATTATTATTATTTAAGTAATATTTAAGTAGAGGACAAAATTTGTTTTTTTTGTTTCCGCTTTTTCTTCAAATTCGCGAGTCTCAAAATTCAAATGTGGACCGCTGGCCATGTGCTCTGAAATTGCTTCATTTTTGGAAGGGAATAAACACACAAATTCCTTCATTTAATTATTGTTTTGTAGAACGAATTATCACTCACAATGAGGAAGAAAACTACAGAACGTCATAAAAAGGACAACACGTTCCGGGTAAGTATTTTTTTCCATTAAAATTGATGGGTTAATTAAGTTATTTTAAGCCGGGTTGTGGTAGTGTCTCTCTGAAGTCAGCATAATGTCAAAATTTTAATCATGTATAAAATTTTGTGTAGTTCCAAGGGGAGCAGGAAAGACGGAGAGGGATTGTCGTCAATGCTGCAGTTAATCTTCGGGATGGTTTACACTATAATGAAGGTCAAGACGATGTGGACTCTTCACAATTGTACAAGGTAAACAATTTCCTTCATAAAATAAAATAAATGTCAAGGATTATGAATAAATACTAAACCGATTGATCATTTAGGCTATTTGTCATTGGAATGAGTTGAATCAGCATTCTGAATTCACGGGATTGCTCTCAAAAATTGGACATGAAATCAAGACTCTCCCACAAGTCCTTCATCATAAAGAAAGAATAGTAATCCTACTGATTGAGCAAATAAATTGTTCATCTGTACCGTACTTAGATGGTGTCTTGGGGTAAGTAGTTTTGAAAGATGTTTTGTAATTTTATTATTGACAATGTGTATTGGTAGTCATTATTTCTATTAATTACATAGATTAGTTGATGCCGTTGTTCGGGACTTGCAACAAGAATTTGTGCCTTTTCTACCCCTCACTTTGAATAATATGACTGAACTCATTTTGAACGCTAATAGTGCTGAAGTTATTCAAATGTGTTTAAACTGCTATTCGAATTTACTAAAGAATCTACGATCCAGCGTTATCAAAGAATTTGAACAATACTTGAAAATATTTAGTAGACTTCTTAAATCAAATGTTAAAATTCACATTGTTGAAAATGCAGCCAAATGTTTTGAATTTGTTACGTCGAAAGTGGCCAAAGTTGATGCAATAAAATTTTTGGAAAAGCTCTATCGGATTCTAAAGTCAAATAAGGAGAATGTAAGTTACCTATAATATGAAATTAGTTTTACTTCTTACATGAAATGTTTTAAATTTATGTTTTTTTACTTAAATTTTACAGTTGGAAGATGGAATAGCAACTTTGTTGTATTCCATATTGACGTCGAAATCTTCTTACCATCCTATTGACTTTTCTCACTGTCTACGGTTCATTAATAAGGTACCTGAAAGTGGATATAGCGTATGGGAGGCCATGATGTTGTCGCTTGTCAAAAGGTTGAACAGTACACGAACTGTGTCACAAAGTTGTGCAAATCCAGCCAAGTTATGGGCAACTATAAAGGTAGTAAAATAAACTTAAATTATCAAGCATATTTTCAAAAATATTTTTTAAAATTACATCGTTTTAAAATAAAAAAGTAATTTAAAAAAATGGTTTTATGTCTTTAGGAATCATTTGTTCCTAGTCTCTTCTCATCGAAATTTTCCTATTGTATTCGAATTGTAAATACTACGATGACGAGCCTTGTCACTCCCACTGTGATTTGTGATGAACAAATGATGGTGATACGTTACATTATAGATAATCCAGAGTTGTGGACAGAATCTTCAACAGTTAAATCAGACTTAGTGGATCTAGTTTGTATCTTAATCAAGTTTGACAACTTTGATGTGATTTGTCTACCTTTAATACAACGTTTGGTTCCACTATTGGACACGAAACAATTAGAAGCACTGGATTGTTTGCTACGACCTCATCAAGTTAAGTATTTACAAGTGATTCCAATATTTGGTCAAGTTTATCGGCATCAAGTTTTGGTTGGTCAGAATAGCTCTCTACTTCCTCTACTTCCATGGTACTCTAATGTACTTTTAGAAATGCATGGTGGTGTTGATTTGCCAATGGAATATGTGAACCATCCAGCGAATCGATTCAATGGAATGGCTTTGCCATGTTATTATTACAAAGAAAATATTAGATCTTCTGTTGAAATTAATGATGCTATAGGGTTGCAAGATTTTTTAAAAACAAATTGGTAAGAACATAAAATGACTGTATTTCCATTTTTTCCTTCTCCTTTTGATTGTTCATTCAGTTATAATTTTTAATAACACAAAGGAGTTGACCGGGATATGATTTTTTTGTCTTGTAGTTTCAATTTCATTAATTCTGCTGTCAAAAATCCAGATCTGTTGAAAGAAGGCCGAGAAGAAGACTATCTGCGTTACTTTCTTGTGCTGAAACAATTTGATTTAAGTCAACATGCCGTACTTAGAAAAAGTATTTTGGAATTGCTAGATTCGACTCTTTCTGTCATTTCTGTTTCCAAACGTGACAATTTCAAGATAAGTGAGTCATTGTTCTCAGTCTTGTACATGACTCTGGAATCTTTATTTAGAAGTTGTGACGGGAATGACCTTTTAACTTCAAATACGAAAAATATTTTGAATATCTTGACTCAATTTTGTGTCATAAATGACGAAAATATTCAAGGGTTCTCTCTTTGGGCTTTAAAGTTTTTGGATTTACTCCTGTTTATTTTTCGGAAAACGAGGCGTAACAAGTTAGACTTGATTTCTCAAGTTGAAATTTCATCCGTCAACATTGCAAAATTAAGTGGAAATCTTTCCAGTGGTTTTAAAATTGTAAGTGTACATATTTTTAATACGCCCTTAATTTGATAATGTCCAATCAATAGTGCCAATATTATTATTTATCGTTTTAGGTTCGTTCAGTGACATTATCTATTCTGGAAGTTCTGACGACAGATCAAATTGATACGGAGTACAAGGGGATGAGTGCTATTTTAAAAATTGCTCTTGAAAATGAGCTGAATGAATTTGATTTGGTGAATATGGATCATGAACCTAACTACCATAAGATTGAGCAGTACATTAGACAGGTGGACGGGGTTAAATTGGAGGTACAAGTTTCAAGTTATTCAGAAAAACGTATAAAGCATCTCATCAGTTACAAATAAATTATAATTATGAGTTTTTCAGTATAGCTTCTGAAGGAATGTATTCATAATAATGACTTGTTTTGTTCAAATTAATTTTTCCAGATAATTTTAAAGTATCTTTTGGGACTCATGTTTCAAAATAATACAAAAATATGGGAACGAATCATTAACCTTATAACCCTCATATCGAAAAAAATTGGATATGAATCTTTTTGGGATGTTTTGTCTCCACGATTTATACTACTACATACTTGTTGTAACATCAAATCAAGTATTTTGGAGGACGTCGCTTCCAGTGGTGAGTTAATTTTGTTTATTACTATTCAATGAATTGTATTCATTCAATTGTAAATGTCACAGAGAATAAAACTTAAAATAATTTGACAATTTCAGACTTCCTCAACAAGTTAAAAGCAGTAATTTTTGGCTTTATGGAGTCAAAGTCACCGCCTGTGGGACCGGAGGATAAATTAGATTTTATAAGTTATAAAGTAAACATGTGGAAAATAATTTTAACAATTGAACCACCTATTCCAACGTATATTCAAGCAGAAATTCTTCTTCGTATTCATGATCTTCATGCGTAAGTTTATGACTTTATTAGTTTACCAAATATTTGTTTCCTTTAATTGGTGACAAAAATTGTAATCTCAAGGTTTTTGTTTTTCGTAACAGCATCACTTCCTCACCTAGACCCTTTGTAGGTGTCAAAAAAGACCCCAAGTCGAAAGCAGCTGTGTCGTATGCAATATTCAAAAAATCTCCCACATTGTTTAGTAGTTTTATGTATTAAGAATCTTAATTTACGATGATTTTGCTGAATAATTTTTTAGTGTACTTGTACCAGCGTTAGAAGTACTGTTGCAATGTTCAAGCTCAAAAGGAAATTTGGATGTTCAAAATATTTGCTTGAGTCTTTTACCTGGACCCAAAACTGTTCAAAAACCAGTTATTGGTATCTTACGTTCAATTTCACCGACAATCAATGAATTTATGTAAGACAAAAATTTGTTCTGGCATTTGAATTTGCTGACACATTTTCCAAAACTAATCATTAAATTAAAATATTGTAGGACAAAAATGGAAGATATTGGTGATGACCAATGGTTGAAGAAGGTTTATTTGATGTCATTTTCTGGCTCTACTCCAGACTTTACACCATCTGATAGAGGAATTTTTATTGACTTTATTTTGAGGTGGTGAAAAGCACTATCATATAACATTCTAAAATTATATGTACAAGTATTATTATTAATTGTACGGCGATAATATTTTTTTAAAAATATTTTTCAAAAAATATCAACAACTAATGTAATTTGGATTTTTTTAAAAACACAGGTTATTATTATCTTTGGATGCAGAGACCAAAGGTACAAACAAAGAGATTATAAATAAGCTTCTTTACAATTGTACTGAAGAAGAAGTTCGGAGCTATACATCATACATTTTTGGAAGTATCTCAGATTGGCAAGGTCTGTAAATAAAATAATTATTACCTCAAATTTTAATGTGCCTTCGTTTAGTGCTTTTATGAGTGAATAATGAATTTATTTAAATTCAACAGGTTTGAGTCCTCTGCCTTTGAAAGCAATCATTGCTCATATTAATAATATCTCCAATATGCTTTGTCTATGGCGCTATAACTTTCCCAACTTGGCGACGGAGCTAATTACTCGCGTTTGTCAATTTGTTATGTTGGCTGATCAAGATCAAGTAGAAGTGAGCAATGGCCAGGATGACAAAATACAAGAGAATAAAATTGTACTAGATGAGAATGTCATTCAGCATAGGAAAAAAGCTCTATTGACTGCTGGACGATCGTGTGTAATCAAATTCTTTGAGCTATTCGAGTCCTTGCCAATGAGTGAAGATACACTGAATTTAATTTTTGAAGCAATTATATGGCCAAATAAGGAAAATTTCAAAACATTTGCATCCAATAGTGTCAGCTGGCTTCTTCAACTCATGATGATTTGGTCTAAAAATCCAAGGTAGAGGTTATGTTCATGCATGTACATATTTTATTCTTGATCTACAACCAGTTGGTACAAATACTACATCAAAAATGTATTGTGCTTTTAGATTCCATGTACTATTCACCAAGTGTCAAAATCAAGCTCTGGAGGCCACTGTAATGTACAAAATGTTTGACATCTTCAACTCCAAGTTTTTGAAGTCAAAACCACGTCTTCATTTAATTGAAATTGTGTCAAATCTTGCTCAAGACAATATTGATGATGAGATGAATGATGATGAAATGGAAGTTGATGAGGAACAAAATTTACCTGTGCAGCCCATAGATTGCGGAGAATGTTTACATATTGAAATGAAGGGTAAGTTATTATGATAATTTGACAGTGATCCTTAGAATAAACGACTTTACGCACGTTTGAGTTAATATGGAATGGAATATTAAATTGTCTAGATGAACGGCTGGGTGTTGCTATTTTATTAGCGGGAAAAGAAAAGTTGCTTAATTTCATCACTGATAAAGCATTTTTTCAAGATGCCGTGTTTTTTCAAGATGCTGCCGAGAAATATACAACATTCTTGCGATTATTTGCTCAACACTCCAATGATCAAAAAATCAATGAAAGTATTTGTTCAGCTGTTCTTGAGATTTTGCCAAAATTCAGAAACAAACATTCCGATTTGATAGGATTATTTGAACTTGTGGGAGAGCTACTAATTTCTTTTCAGCCCAAAGATTCAATTGTCATGTAAGATTTTAAAAATAACTAGGCACGCAACTGTAACATGCGAAAAATGTCATATTTCATGCAGTGAAATAATTTATCAAAAAAATTTAAATTATTACAGAAAATTGGGTACTTGCTCAGTTTGGACCTGTGGAAAAGGGCCCAGGGAAGCTCTGTGTGATGCCATAACTATTGCCATGAAGAATAAGGGTCACTCACAACTTATTAAGAACTTGAATGCTTACACTGCTAGTGTGTCTGATGAACCAGATTTTAAAAGACGGCAGCAAGCTTATGAAAAACTAAATGTTTTGATTGCAAATTGTGACCGTTTCAAGACAGTTTTATTCAGTGTTCTTACCTCCACTTGCTTCCATTTTCTGACCCATGTAAGTTTAATTTATAACTCAGCTTATGTAATTTTCGATTTGTTACAAGAAGTCGTTTGATGTTATACATTCGTCAACAAAATTCTTATTTACAGGAAACAGACACGGGAATGCTTCTCATAGCCCAAACTTTGTTAGAGACGATTGCTGTTAAGTTAAGCCAGTTAGAATTATCAATAGCCAATGCCGAGTCCACAGAAAAAACTAAAGTCAGTAATTATATTGACACAATAGTCCTTCCACGTCTCAAGGCTGGCGTAAAAAACAAGACGGATTCTATATTTGACAATTATTTAAGAGTTCTCTCCATTTTTAGTCGTAATTGTCACAAGTATCATGGAACTTTAAAGGGAGTTCATGCCGTTTTTCAACAGGATGATCAAGATCTCTTACAAGAACTCCAAGATATACAACTATCTCTGAAAGCTCGAGCTGCAAACAAGTAATATACATGACCCCTATTAAACTGTTTAATAGTGTATAATTTAAACATAATTTAGGGTTGGATTGTATATCCTGGGAACCAATGTGTTTGGTGCCTGTATGTTTGGTGCCCGTGTGTTTGGTGCCCGTGTGTTTGGTGCCTGTATGTTTGGTGCTCGTGTGTTTGGTGCCTGTGTATTGTTGAGTTAGTCATGTGTTATAATTACTATGTCAAAGGTCAAATGTCACAATGACC